>PVJD01007605.1:0-82030 GCA_004026545.1 Mormoops blainvillei | reverse complement strand
GTGCACGGATAGCCTGAGGTTGGCCGCCTGTCAGCCCCTGAAGTCTGTAACACCCTGTTCCAGAGCCTGACCCTGAGGCTCTCGCGGGAGAAGCTGCCTGTTCCATTCTCATCAAGCCTGCAGACGGGGTTGGTGAGGAGACGGCGCTGCTCTCGATGTGCACTTAGCTTTGCCTTCTCCTCACCACCCACCCACACACCCGCCCCCTCCGCAGTACGGCAAGCCCGGCAGGCTGGGAAACCAGCCCCCTGTTGCTTCTGGCCTCTTATTGACCTTCGGCGGTGGTTTCAGACCCTCATCACTGCCGCTGCCCACCCTGAAGGGGCATGGGAGGTGGTGGTGAGGGAGGGAGCAGAGGTTGAAAGGGACAGGCAGTGTGAGTGGGACAGGCAGCTCATCTGGTGTGTTGGGCTCAGGGGCTTCAGCTTTGCAATGAAATTAAGAAATAATTTAGTCCCCTTCCCCGATTTCTTCATCCCAGCAGCCATAGCTGCAACTTTGTGTGTGAGAGAGAAAGCGCCTGCTCCATCTAACCTGACTCTCTCTCTGGAACCTCCTGAGGATGGACTGTCACTGAAACCCAGGAGTGGGGAGGTGGGAGAGAGGGGCTGGGAGCAGCACCCAGTGCACCAGCTTCTGAACCTCTCCACGTGCCGAGCCCGGGGGTTGGCCAGGCCGGGGGTGGGCACACATGGGTCCTACTGACTGGCTGGGAGGCAATGTGTCAACTCCTGTAAAGTTCAATAGGAAGCCCAGAAGTCATGAGCAGGCAGTAAACGAGTACAATGAGGACAGGACTCTGTATGCAAACAGGAAACCAGAGAAGACGGGTTAGAATGGGCTGGAGCACTCAGGTAGGCTTTCTGGAGGAGAGATGTTAAGTGGGTCTTGAAGGACTGGTAGGAACTGGAGGGGCAGGGAGAACGGGGAGAAAGAGCACTGTGAGTGAGGCAAGGGTTGGGGAAGGGGGGCGTGCGCAGGGCAGTGGGCCAGATGAACAGGGTACTTTAGGGTTCCAGAGCCGTAATTCAGAGTGTCTTCCGTGGGGGCAGAGCTGGGGAAGCTTCAGGGAGCTGCTCTTGGCCGGATAGGGGCTGGATGGGAGGGGAGGCAGAAGGGTGGGCTGGGCAGGGCTGGCCACGCACGCAGGCGCCTCTCTGCCGACAGCCCCGCAGCTCTACCTGAGGGCAGGAAGGGGCGTTGGGTGCTCAGGACTCTCTTGACTCCACACTCTCCTGTGTCCCTCTTTCCCATAGGGCAGTGGCCCCATGCTGGCTGCCCTGTGGAAACCCTGTGCAAACAGGGGGCTGTCCTGTGCAAATGGGGCACTTGAAAAACTGTTGCGGTCTCAGTCCCAGCCCAGAGAGTCTAATTCCATTAGTCTGAGGTCATTATATTATGCAGCCAGGGTTGGACAATGAGTAGGGAGTCCATGCTGCCTACAGTGGAACAGGTGGGGCGCACGCTTCAGGTCTGTTGAGCCCTGGGAACCTTCCCTGGGGCAGTTAGGACTCCAGTTGCAAGAGACAGAAACTCAGTGGCGCCTTGTAGAAATCAAGGGTTGGGAGGACGCTGGGACCGGAAGGGCCTGAACTGGGATCTGAACGGCCTAGGCCGCACCCCACTCACACACCCCCAGCCTCATACCTCCTCCTCTCCCCTCCACCCTCCACCCAACACGGTCCTCTCAGGCCTAGCAGCTTAGCTGAAGACAATGCCGAGGCAATTAATAGAGTCCTTTGAGGACTTGTCACTAGAAAGCTCTTTAACTCACCACCTGAGTTGGGGACCCAGGCATGTGAACCCTACTCACACATCAGCCCAGGGTCTCTGTTGTCATCCACATGTTGGGCTCACAAGTTGATACCTTAATGACTAAGTGTCACATACACATGCTTCATACGAGCTCATGCATCTCTGTCTCTGGCTCTCTTTCCAGTTCTGGGAATCAGTTTGACCAGTTGGGGTCAAGGACCCAACCCCACCCTAGGGTGGAATGTGATCTGGGAGAAATATGGCTGCAGGGTCGGTCTTGTAGAGGTCAACCTTGTAGGTGGTTCTTGCATGCTCACAGAAATGAGCAAACTTTCGTGGCCTTGAAGAGTGAGTAGGGCTTTGCTGGGTGGAACAGTGGGGCAGGATGCAATGGGCGAAGCGGCAGGGTCTGAGTCTGAGGCAAGGACACCACAGAAAGAGAAGGAACTGGCCAACTCTCCGTCCCCCTGTAAACAGAGGGAGACGGCCGAGGCCAGAGGGATCCCAGTGGGGCACAGGGCTAACGTTTTTTTGCATTTGATATTTATTATACCTCTTCCTCCTACTGCTACCGCCCACCCCTCCAATGATTGGACTGAGGCTGATGACCGAGAATTTTGTTTTGTTTTTGAAAAGCAGGGCCCACTGCTGTTCTAAACAAAGCAGAGGTTCTGTTTGAAGGAAAAAGGATACGAGGAGATTCGACAGCAGCCCCTCAACCCACACATGCTCATTCCCCTTTATTGTAAGCACCTGACTCTGACACCACAGACGTACAGGGGAACAGGTGACAGATATGCTGCCTGTGAAGTCTGCAAAAGCGGGGGACAACAGGCAAAGGGACTGGGCAGTGTTCCGTGTGAGAAATGGCTGCAAGGAGGGGACTTGCGGGAGCAGAGAGAGGAGAGAGAGAGAGAGAGAGAGAGAGAGAGAGTGTGTGTGTGAGAGAGAGAGAGAGAGAGAGCTGTGCAAGGGTTTCGTGTGACGTGAGCAAAGTCCCAGACTGCTTCCCTTCCCCCACCTTGTTCTTTCCTGTCATTCCCCAGCCTCCCACCCTCTCCTCACCCCTACTTCCCATCCCCCAATACACGGTCCTTTCAGGCCTAGCAGCTTAGCTGAAGACAATGCTGAGGCAATTAATAGGTCCCTTTGAGGACGTGTCACTGGAAAGCTCTTTAACTCAGCCACCTGAATTGGGGCCCCAGGCATGTGACAGGGATGGGGAAGGGGAGCCAGGGAGGCCAGGGCAGCTGCTTGGGTGGGGAGCGGGGCATAGCAGAGAAACAGGGGTGGGGGACCTAGATTATGAGGACAAATAGATTACGTGGACATAGCAGTGGTCATTGTTGTTGTTGTTTGTGGTTTGTCTCTTACTAGAACTTTGTCATGGCTAATTTTCTGCAGAACTGAGACCTGAGAGGTAAGATACCAAACAGTAAACCTGCTGACTACATGGACCATCGCAGGAAAAATTACCCCCTAAGCCATGGGTGCCTTAGAGAGGGAACACCATGTGGTAATACTGTATGCGTTAAGGGTGGAATGGGGTGGGAGGTAATGTGTCCTTAAATCTTCCTACCCCAACACCGTGCTTCTTTTGGGCCTGCGGAGCTGGCAGGGGAAGAGCTACCCAGGGGAGGGGAGGATAAGGAGAAAAGAGGGTCTCCAGGCCTGTCTCTGCCTGTCTCTGACTCCACTGTGTCTCTCACAACGACCATTGTTTGTAGCTAGGTCAGGCAGGACAGCACAGGCCCAGATGCTGATTTGGCCCCGGTCTCCAACTCTGTGTAATGTATGTCTGTGTGCCCTTGGGGCCTGCCCTCCCGGCCCTCACTCTAAGACTGGCAGTGGGGCCTCCAACCGTCTTTCAAAATTCCTCTAGGCTCTGAACCTGCCCAGGCTTGGATTTTCTCCAGCTCCTCCGGCCACCACTAGAGGGCCGCAGACAACACGGCCAGGCCCAGAACTTCAGCTGTTCTCTCCTGCGCGCTCCAGCCTTTTCATCCAAACATCTCTGATCTTCCCAGCCCCTAGGGATGCACAGGCTGCAGCCTTGTGGGCCACTGGGACCACAGAACCAACTAAACGTCGCTGCTGGCCTTGGGCACAGTGAAGGTGTAAGTCTGTGATGAGAGTGTGAGAAGGTGACCAGCGGTGGCCACAGGCAGGAAGCTGAGGTATACTCATTAGCTCCTGTAAGGATAAAGGTAGTGGGAGAAGAGGAAGAGCCAGGGAACAAGCAGTCTCCAGGGAGATAAACCAGGACTGGTCAAATGGCACATGGTGACTAGGCAGGCAGAATTGCCCTGTCAGCAAAGGCAGGTGGCTTTAAGAGACCAGAGGAAACCATGTGGCTCTGGAGCTAGACTTCCTAGATTCAAATCCGGACTCCTCCAAGCACTAGTTGGGTGACCTTAGGCAAGCGCGGGTTGTGGGTTCGATTTCTGGTTGGGGCGGGTACGAGAGGCAACCGATCGATGTTTGGCCGCGATCGCTCACACATCGCTGTTTCTTTCCCTCTCTCCCTTCCTTCCCCTCTCTCTAAGTAAGTTAATTAATTAAATAAAATAAAGAAAAGAGTTTGAAAAAAAGGAAATAAGTGTATGTAGTTACTGAAGGCTGTCAATATGCAAATCAGCAAAACTTTGACTCTATAAACCCTTTTAATCTTGAGTTCCTCGAATTGAGCCTGGCAGTCCTCCTGTTCCCTCTGCTCTCTCCTTCAAGGGAGGCTGGGTCTGTCCCCTCTTCTGACCTCCTGCCTAACCATAGGTCCCAAAGAGCATCCCTGAGCCTGCCTTCCCTGTTGGGTTCATGGGGCGGAAGAGCCAGCGCCTCTGAGTTGTTTCTCAGGACTCTCAGTAAATCATGGCTTCTCCCTTCCTGCCCTGGGGGGAGGTGTGAGTCCTCAGCATTGGTTCCCCAGGCCGGTTTTGACTCTAAAACTATGGGGAAGTGAAAGCGCCCAGCCCTGGAATAACAATCCTGGCTCAGTCATAGGTCAATGCATTTAACTAGCTTTTTGGGGCCTCATGTCTCCCTTATCTATAATTCTGGGGAGAAGTGGGAGAATGCTTTATATTTTCCTTCCTCTCTGGGAGGATAATGTTTAGGAAAAAGTGAGGCCAACTAAAATCTTAGTGTCCCTCCATTTACTGATGCTTTTGTGTCTCACATACAAATTTCCCAGCAGAAAAGACCAGAGCAGGAAGCTCTCCTATTGGGCCAAACAGGGGATAACCAGGTCACATGATCCAAGGTTAGCCAATTAATCTGTAAGGCACCGCACGGTGGCTTTTTCGCAAAGGGACTAAGTACCTGCAGGAAATTTGAGGCATCCTGGATGGTCCAACATACCACAAGCCTTTCACTTTTAAACTTACTTAATTTATAAATAGGTAATATGCTCACATATTCTTACATAGTTTAATGTTTTATGGATGTAAAAAGAAATACAGCAGAAATGTTCTCTCTCATTCTTGAACCCCACCCCTTCTCTTCCTAGGAAGCAAAATTACCATTTTCTAATGGATCCTTCCAGAGATATTCTATATAAAGAAATACTTATGTAGCTTCTTTCTCCTCATGCTTTTGCTTTTCTCAAAAGGAGATCCTCCCATATGGGTATATAAAGAACATTCTTGATTGTTTTTATGGCTCTGCTTTATAATGTACCAAAACATACTTATCCAGGTTCCCATTAATGGACATTTAGACTGTTTTCAGTTTGTCCTAGTGCTGTAATGAAGATTCTGTAAATCAGCATACAGTCATTTAAATAAGTGCCACTGCTCCTTATATATATCCCTCGGGGACTCTTACCCAAAGCCTTGGGACCCCTTAGAAATCAGGAGATATAGAATTCAGGGAGACAAACTCAAGGACCCTGGAAAGTTGGAAGGGAAAAGTCTTCCATGTTTATTTGCACCAACCTCTAAGTGAAATTCAACATTTCCTTCCATTATGAATACAGGCAATAATTTCACAGTAGTTAGCAGTATGTGACTTTCTTATCTGATATGATAAAAGATATTTTGCAATATTTACATTCACCCCTGCTTTGTCATTGTGGTAGTAAAAGAAAACTATTACTTTACTCACAACATTTCTGACACCAAATGTGTGCATTTTTCCCCCACATCAACCAATTTTCCAACTCTCCAGACGCCAACTGGGATTCCTATAATTATATTCAATTCTGACAATAATTACCTGGAGTTAGCATCAGATTCCACAGGTTTAAAGGCTCAGTCCCACAAAACTGCCTTCACGCTACATGCCAGTCACAGTCCTGGGTCCCCGAGGTACCCACATTTCTGTCTGAGTTGGCTACAAATCAGAGGTTTCTCCCCCACCCCCCTCCTCAGGGTCAGTAATTTGCTAGAATGGCTCAGAAAACTCGGACACTTACTCACATTTATCAGTTTATTAAAGGAGATGGGAAAGGATAAAGTTGAACAGCCAGATGAAGAGATACATAGGGTGAGGTATGGGAGAATCCCGAGCACAGGAGCTTCTGTCCCCGTGGAATTGGAGTGTGCCACCCTCCCAGCATGTATATGCATTCACCAGCCAAGGTCTCTGAACCTCATAGTTTAGGGATTTATCTGGAGGCTACATCTCACAGGCACAATTGATTATTAACTCAATCTCCAGCCCCTTGTCCTTGCATGGAGGATGGGAGATGGGATTGAAAGTTCCAAGCTTCCGATCATGGCTTGGTCGTTCTAGTGACCAGACCCCATTCTGAAGCTACCCAGGAGCCCACTAAAAGTCACTTCATTAGGACAAAAGATGCTCCTATCATCCAGGAAGTTCCAAGGATTGTAGGAGCCCTGCATATGACACTCCTATCTCACCTCCATTGCTGAGGAAATTACAAGGGTTTGAGAGCTCTTTGTCAGGAACTTGGGGCAGAGACCAAATATATATATATTTCTTATTCTGTCACAGGTAGATAGTTATTAGATTTTCCGTTAGATACGGTTTATGTTATGCATTAATAAAGAAACACATAAATTATTACATTACACAGTTTTCTAAAAAATATTTTGATATCTGTATTTCAATATAATTTCTTTGCTTTATGTTTTTCTTAATCGTGGTGAACTACACATAAAATTACCATTTTTATATCTTAAGTGAATAGTTTAGTGGCATTAAGTACATTCACACTGCTGTGCAACCGTGACTACCATCTAGCAACAGAAACTTTCATCTTCCCAAGCTGAAACTCTGGACTCATTAAACACTAACTTCTCATAGTTCTCTCCCCCAGTCCTAACCACGTTCCTTCTGTCTCTACTTGATCACTCTAGATACCTCAAATGAGTGGAATCATACAATATTTTTGTGTCTGGCTTATTTCAATTAGCATAATATCTTCGAGGTTCATCTATGTTGTAACAGGTGTCAGAATTTCATGTCTCTTTAAGGCTGAATGATGTTCCGTTGTATTTACTCACCACATTTTTCTTATCTCTTTATGTGTTAATGGACATTTGAGGTTGTTTCCACCTTTTGACTACTGTAAATAGTGCTATTATGAACATTGGTGTGCAAATATCCCTTTGAGTCCCTGCTTACAAAACTTATTGTTATATACCCAGGAGGGGAATTGCTGGATCATATGGTAATTCTATGTTTAATTTTTTGAGGAATATGTATTTATTGTTATGCATGGAAAAATATTCTGACATGAGAAGCACACCAGACTCCTGTTATACCTACTCCATTTTTGCATGTCTGTCTCGGCCACTAGATGGGGGACTTCTTGACAAGGGGTTCTGGCCTCCTTGTGCCCCTTCAGTAACTCTCCCAGAGGTGTAGTAAACGCACTCTGCGCCTACTGGGCGCCTTGCGTGCCCTGCACTGGGAGAGTTGCAGGCGACACGGTGCAGATTGTACCCCAAAGGAACTCATCCAGAGGGAGAGTTAGGCTTGAGGATGGCTGATCAAAGGCGCTCCAACTCCTGCCTGTGCCGCTTTCCAGATGTATAATTTGCTTGGCGCCAGCTTCCCCGTCCATGAAATGATCTACATCATCGAATGAATATCCATCAAAAGCATACCGCCTAGCCTTTAGCACGGTGCTTGGTACATGTTAGGCACTCAACAGTTCTGTCCCTGTTATCTGCAGGGCAAGAAAAAGACCTGTAGAAAACGTCCCTTGAGACTTCTGGCCCGATGTTGCTGGGGAGACGTCTGGAGGCCCTCTCCTGCCCTGTCCACCTCTCCAAGTCGGCGCAGGAGTGCACAGGGAGGGGCCCCTGTACTAGCGCCGCATCTTCGCCGCTCTGGACCGCTCTGCCTCCCCTGGGAAGCAGCGCCAACCAGGCCCTCTGTGCAGCCCCGGGAGCCTGACGATCCGTGACCGCGCGCCTCATGGGACAGCAGCGGTTGGCCCTCCCAGCCGACAGGCGGCGCCAGTCTAGACCCGACTGGGGCGGTGCTCGGAACCGGCTCCTCTCCGCGGCGGCGCACGGCGGTCCAGCCGTCGGCGGGGCGGGGACGCGGCAGCGGTGGCGGCGGTTCCGTGTCGCCGGAGCCCGAGCGCGCAGGCCCGTCCCGGGGGTCGGCGGCTGGGCGGGGCGGGGGCGCCATGTGGTTCATGTACGTGCTGAGCTGGCTGTCGCTCTTCGTCCAGGTGTCCTTCATCACGCTGGCCGTCGGTGAGAGTGCGCGACCCCGGCCCGCGCGGGCTTCCACCTCGGCATCTTTGCTCGCTGCGGGTCGCACCACGCGGGCGCCGGAGCAACCCGGAGACCCCTGTCGGGTGCTCCCGGCCTTCGCATCCCCCCTCGTGTCCCGCCTGGTCATGCCCCTCCTGTTGACCGCAGCAGCTCAGCCAGACCGCAGGTCCTTCCAGGTGTCACAAAGTACTTCCCAGCAGTGCCGGGAAATGGCTCTCAAGTTCCCCGCTCCGGCGCGCCGCCTGCCGCTGCCGCGCCCACCCTCGGAGGCCGGCCGCGCCGAACTTTCACCTGACAACTAACGCCGCCCTTTGGCCTGCGGCCCTTCCAACTTAGTACTCTGACATGCTTTCCCCTTCCGGCTAGTTCCTACTGTGGATCTCAGCTAAGATCTCACCTTCTTGGGCAAGCCCTCCGCGTGGGGTCTGATGGTCCAGCAGTGCCCCTACTTTCCCTAAAATAGCACACTGGAATAGTCTGATTCCCCTTCCCTCTCTCCCCTTTACCTCACCCCTTCCACCCCCACCTGGATCAGAGAAGGGACATTGCCTGTCTTTGCTGTATTCTCAGCGCCCAGCCCAGCACCTGGCCCATTTTAAGTGCCCAACAGATTTTCATTCAGTAAGTGAATGAGATCGCCATTTACGGGGTCAGAGATAAGCAGAGTGCTGGGGTGCCAGATGCAGGTTTCCACTTTTATGAAATCTCTGCTTAGCGGCCCTGATAAATTTACACTTTCAGACTTTGGAAGGCATCACATGGGTGGTTTGGTTTGTTCCTTGTCTCCAGGAGTCTGTGAGGGGTGATGGGGACCCAGTGGCAAAAAAAGGGATGACAGTGATCCCGGGAACGACCCTGGCTAACATCTTCTCTGCTTGCCCCTCTTATTGTGCCCCCAGCGGCCGGACTCTATTACCTGGCAGAACTGATAGAAGAGTACACAGTGGCCACCAGCAGGATCATAAAATACATGATCTGGGTAAGTGGCCGCTTCCCCCAGGGTTTACCCTCTTTTGCCCCACCTCAAAAGACAGAAGTGGAGAAAGTGTGGCCTGAATGATGAGACCTCTGTCCCTGATGTTTCCTGAGGGTCCCACCCCCACCCCCCTGCCCCGTACCTTGTTCTCCGGGTCTGCTCTCCTGGGCCCTGGTCTTTCTTTGCCTCCTTCCCCAAGTGGCGTTGCTTCACTGCAGACCCCATTCTCAGTTCCATATGGGGACAGCTGAGAGCACATCCTGTGCTGACAGGACCGTGGCTTGCCTTTGCTTGGCCGTCTTCCACTGCCTTTAGCCCCTGCTCTGCTCGCAGCGTTTAGAAGTGAGAGGGACCTTAAGGACAGTTCTGAGTACTTACTTGGTACCCTCTTTCTCATTGGATCAAGGGACTCATCCTAAGAGGGGGACACCTTCCCTGGCCCAGGCCCTGCCCTGCCCTCCCCAGGCCTCATGAAAGGCTTCTCTTTCTGAAGACACAACCCTTGCTATTGGGGTCAAACCCACGGGAGTGACTGCTGGTGGGTAGATTTCCGCCAGCTGCAGGGAAGACCGGGGTAGGGCTGGGAGCACATTTGGACAGGAATCTAGTACCTCTCAGGTCCCCGGGTGTCAGCAGCCACTTCCTCTCTGGGCTTGGCCTGAGGTAGGCAGTTAGTGGTGGAGACAAGTGGCGGCTCTCAGTTCTGGGTGCAGAGGTTCAGCTAATGGGTGCTGGTACAGGAATTTGACTTTCATTTAAACAATTGTCGTTTGTTAAGCACTGACAGCTTAAGACAGGACACCCTCAGACATGGAGGGTGTAAGTCCGTCAGAACAGCATTTTCAGACTTTAGGTATGATTCGTTTATTGGGTTTTTATCAGTTCATTAGATCATGATCAGCATAAAAAATGGAATAGAAAAGGCTAGAATTGAAATTTGAACTAGATCATATATATGTATGTGTGTGTTGGGGTCACAGTGTAAACTTTTTCTTACTGTGGGTTGCTGTCAAACGTTTTGAGAATGGCGTTTAAGGATGCTACCCTTTGGGAGCTGAGAGAGGCTAGTTGGGGAGATCAGACCTGTGACTGAAATGAGTAAGACTGGAGCATGAACCTAGTGTTGCCCCAAGTGGGCTGGGGGTTAATGAGTCCAGGAAGACTGCTTGGAAGAGGTTCCCTGCACTGTGTGCTTCTGGTTGTTTCAGTTCTCCACAGCTGTGCTGATTGGCCTCTACGTTTTTGAGCGCTTCCCTACCTGCATGATTGGCGTGGGCCTCTTCACCAACCTCGTCTACTTTGGCCTCCTCCAGACCTTCCCCTTCATCATGCTGACCTCGCCTAACTTCATCCTGTCGTGCGGTGAGAGGGGGCAGAGTTGAGGCGGCAGCTGAGGTGGTTGGATGTGCCCAGCTCAGTCCGTGGCACTGAAGGGTGACAGAGAAAAGAGGCAAACCACTGAAGTCCCCCAGGAGGCCGGGCTGATGGGGAAGACGGGGTTCTCTCATGTGAGGAGACTAGAACCCACCTTGGCTCAAGTGACTAGAATTTGGTGGGAGCGGGGGGTGGGGTGGGATACTCAGACAGGGACGGCTTTCACAGAGAAGTAAGTACGAAGGTTTGGGGAGAGAGAAGAGGGGGGCTGGCTGAGTAGTCAGCCTGTAAGAAACCACTTGTCCAGAAAGAGCCCAAAGCCCTTTTCCGGCAGGCAGGCGGCTCCCCGTGCAGCCCCGTAGCCCGCGGTCAGATTAGCACTGGAGTCTCACGGGCCTGTGGGCTCTCCGCGGGCAGCTGCCTTGGGGTTACGAATGTCTGGAGGACCCTGGCCTTCTGCCTTTGTCCTGCCACCATGCTCCGACCCCAGGGAGCCATTTCCCCCCTCTGGGCCTTAGCCTGTCCATGTGTTCAAAGATGTTTAGGAGACTCAGTTGACATGTACTTAGAGGTATTTATAGATATTCGCAGAAAAGTCTGGAAAATATTTGGTTACCGAGATGTCCTTTTCTTCCATTAATCATGACTGGTCCTCCTAGCCTTTGGTCAGGATATCAGATGGGATTGGGAGTTTCACAGAGCTACTTCTGTATTTCTGTGGGAGAACCTGGGAAGAATGTTATCCACAAGGAGGGTGCAGTGTTAAAGCTAGACCTGGTCTCTTGTCTGCGTGTCTCACTGTGGTTTTGCCAAAAGGTTTGTTCACCCAGGTTTGGTGTGGGGAGCTCTTCCCTGGAGACCAGCCCCTTATGCATCTCTTTAGGGAAGAGGGTACTGCACCCCAGTGCCCCCAGCAGCAGGCTTCCCTCACCTGCCCTTTAGATGCCCGAGAGAGTTTTTCTGAAAGCTTTTGTCGGCATACGGCACCACCCTATCTTCTGGTATCTGCCGGTGCCACAGTGTGCTTAGGCAGGGTAGAGCTGTGGTCTCTGCCCTAGAAGGGGGAGGAAGCGAGGAGAACAGAGATGTGGCAGCCGGCTGTGAGGTGTGTGTGATGGGTGTTCCGTTGGGGGGAGCTTTGTTCTGGTGCCTGCCCTTCGCCTCCCCATAGGACCAAGTGGGGTGCCTGTCTCTGGGCAGCCTGTCCCCAGAATCTGCTCGCTTGCTCTCCCATAAATTCAGCTGCACACTGAGGAGATGTGTGGGGTCCAAAACATACCCTGGGGCAGGATAAGACCCCCTCCCCAGAATTTTGAGGAACCCTAAGACTGTGCCCCCAAAGCGTCTAGAAAACTGTGCCCTTTTATTCTTGAGGAGTGCTCTTTATCTGAGGAGTCCTTGTCCCTGCTGCCCAGTTGGAAGGGGAACCTAGTGGGAGTATGTGACCTGCACAGCCATGGCTCCCTCCACCGACTCCCCATGGGAGAGCCCTCTCCAGGACTCACTTCCGCTAAAAACCTCGGTTGTCGTGGTGCTTCGGAGGATGTAACACCGAAGTCTCCTTTTTGTACCATTCCAAGGGCTTTCTGACCTGCCTTCTGATCTCACTTACAAATGCCCTCTGCAGCGGGCAGGTCGGGGCTAACTCTCCCGTTTTAACGCCCAGGAAACCGAGTCCTAGTGGGCGGGGTACTTGGCCCAGAGCCGTAGCCTGAGCTGGGTGTAAGGGCAGGGCTAAAGCTCGGGGCTCCCTCCTCCCAGGAGCCTTTTGAAAGTGAAAAGTCCAGCTTTATGTTATCCCTCCTAAACTGACTGACTCTTCGTTCCCTCTGCAGGACTAGTGGTGGTGAACCATTACCTAGCGTTTCAGTTTTTTGCAGAGGAATATTATCCCTTCTCAGAGGTAAGAAGTGTTTAGTGCATCAAACTATTAATAGGGACAGAAAGAACAAAGGGGACGTGCATGAGTTGCTTTGTGAACCTGACTGTGATTTGAAACTGAGTCCACCTAGGGATGAAACATTTTTTAAAACTTGGTGTAGATGGTTTTAGAAAGGAGCGTGGCTGAGGAGCCGGGGTCCCTTGGGCTGAGATGGGGAGGACACTCCTCTCACCCAGTGAGTCCTTGGGCCTCTCAGGACCCAGCCTAACGCCCTGTGATTGGGAAGGGTCAGTGGAGCGGCCTCGTCTGATGCAGGCTTTGCGGGCTGGGGTGGGCTGCAGCCCTGAGCCCGGCTGCTCCCCGCAGCCTGCCAAGGCCTCTTCTCCTCTCAGGGTTTCTCCACACGCTGCCACTCCAACCTGGACCCCTAGGAGAAAACAAGGTCACTTCTTTGGGGAGTGTGGGTCAGTCATGGTTTTGCCCTTCATCTGTCTCCTTCCGTTCAGAGGAGTTGCTTGGTCCCAGCGACCAAGATTTGGGGACTGTGGCCACAGTCATCTGCAGCCTCCACCTTTCCCCACTGTACTATCTCCATGTCTGAGGGTGTCCTGTCTCTGCTTCCCAGGCCCTGGCCCCCTTCAGAGATCAGGTGTGGGGTCTTCTGTGTACTCTTGACCACCTCTCTAAGATACCGGGGGACCATGCCTAGCCCACTCTTGGCACCTACGGGGGAACCCTCTTCTCAGTGTCTCTTGTTGCCAGGTCCTGGCCTATTTCACTTTCTGTCTGTGGATAATCCCGTTTGCGTTCTTTGTGTCACTGTCGGCTGGGGAGAACGTCCTGCCCTCTACCATGCAGCCAGGAGGTGAGAAGGGGTTTGTGAGGGGTCACGGTGGGAGGATGCTAGGAAGGCCTGAGTCGGCTGGGGAAGCTAGAGCCCAGCCCAGTGATGGAGGCCCTTGGGCTTTGGGTGGGGAGAGCTATGTTCACTCACACACACATACACACACACACACACTCACACTCTCCTCTCCCTACTCTGTCTCCACAGATGACGTGGTCTCCAATTACTTCACCAAAGGCAAACGGGGCAAACGCTTAGGGATCCTGGTTGTCTTCTCCTTCATCAAAGAGGCCATTCTGCCCAGTCGTCAGAAGATATACTGACCCCCTTGGGGAGGGGATGTGGGGGCAAGATCCGGAGAGTCAGGCCCCTGGGCCTCTGTACTAGGTAGGGGCTGTGAGCCTGGAAGGTACCTTCCCCCAGCCCCAGCCCGACTTCCTTCAACTCTCCCTGAAGCCCCCACCCCCACCTTCCTTGGGATGCTCAGCGTGGCTCAGATCTGACGCCGCTAGAGGCTGCGACTTCAGAGGGCACCGGGAGGGAGGCCCACCTGGTTGGGTAGAAGCCGAGCTCCCTGTGGCCTCCGCACCCCCTTCCACACTGGGCCAGGAGGCTCTGGCTCCGCTGAGGCAGGCAGGGCAGGGGCCGGGAAGCCGGAGAGCAGACAGGGAAACGTTCTTTGGGCAGATGGCCGTGGGGCGGGGCCGTGGCGTGGTACTTCCAAGAGAAACAGTTTTTGCTGTTGAGCTGTGATTTCTGTCCAGGTCTGATTCTTGCTTGAATAAAGATTCTAGGTGGCACTGTTGCCTTAATACCCTGACAATTCACCTTCCTTTCTTCCTGCTGCCCTTCTGCCCTGGACTGGATGGGCTTTTCTGCTCTAGGGGTTCCTTTTCTGGGGTTGGGTCTTGCCTTTCCAAAGGGTCTGTTCTTATGGCTCTCAGCGGGAAGGGGGCAGGGCTGAGGAGCTGAGCCTGGTCAGAGGGTGGGGAGTGGCAGGTGTAGGCAGCCTTTCTTAAGCCCCTCTCTTCTATCCCTTCTTTCCCCAAGGTTCCATGGCTGTCCAGCTGGGGACAAAGAGGGGACAGTTTGGGACTGGGTTAGATTCGCCGAGCAGCAGCCGCAATACCCTATTTATAAGTCTTCCCCTGGAGAAAAGGGGCAGTTTCTGACAGAATTCTATGCCAGGATTAAGGAGAAACAAAGTAAAACTTGCCTTCCAGGCAACCTGGGCTATAACCTGTTTTTAAGAAATGGGACTGGTGGGAGAAGCCATTTGTCACTCTAAGAGCACACAGGGCTGGCCTTTTCTCTGTGCTCAGCTCCTGGGGAGGTGACCTCAGGCTTCTGAGAAGGCAGGTCAGGTCCCAGACACAGACCAGCATTTGTTAACCTTGCACTCCAACTACAGTGCCTTGCAAACACTCAGCAGTACATCCGGAACGAAGTCCCCATGAGAGCCGTTACTGGCTGTGTCTTATACCTCAAGGCGAGAGTAGCAGGTGTGGAGGTGGACCACACACTTGTAGTACCTTTAGGCCCCTGGGAAGACTCCTGTGCTTGGAAGTCCTCCCTCCACACCGTCGCAGGTTCCACCGTAGCCCTTCATTTCCTTGGCTTTATCATTTCCTGTTCTCATAACAATACCAGCCTTCCCCTTTGCCTGGGACGAACAGCACATTTTGGTCTTCTCTCCATGGGAGTGAGATTGCCAGACCCTTTTACCCTATGCAGACAAGGGGGTATGAGGCAGAGGACACGGGGGCAACAGCACCCTTCCTTCCAGGCTAGCAGCTGGCCCTGTTCTCCTTTGCTGTCCACTTGTCTGTTCCTCACCCAACTCTGTGGCTTTGCCCCCTGCACCCCCTCCACTTCCCGTGCTCTCCCAGGGGTTGCCAGAGGCCTTTCTGTGCTAAATACAGTGAGCCCTTTTCATATCTTACTGGGTCTCTACAGCATCTGACAGGGCTGATGACCCCCAGCTTCTTGAATGGCACTTCTGCGGCTCGTTCTCTTCCTACCTCTGTGGCTTCTCCTTTTGGTGTCTTACGCAGGCTTCTCCACTCGCCCCACGCACAGTGGGGTTTCTCAGGGTCCTGTCGTGGGCTCCCAAGAGGAGCCCATCCATGCTGATGGCTTCGACTCTGCCAAGGAAGTGAGAGTTGACCTCCAGCCCCAACATCCCTCCTGGGCTTCTGAACCACGGCTCTGCTGCCCGTGGGTGCACAAACAACTGTCGTGGCCCAGATGGCACTTGTTGCTGTTCTCTGCTAACCTGCCTCTTTCGGGCACCTGCCGTGACCCCAAGACCACTCAGGAGCCAGACCAGAAATCTGCTCTCTACCCCTGCTTTCTCTTTTTGCTGCCACCCCGCCCCCAACGTCCAGTCTCTGAGGACTGTCAGGTTTGCCTTCTTAACATCTCTCGGAGTAGAGCAACTCCCACTGTCATCAGCTTTCACCTGGGTTATTGTGACAGCCTCCTCCTGCTTCTCTGTCCCACAGCCAGAGTTTTCTGAGATGCATAGTTGATCAAGTCACTTCCTGGCCTACAACCTTCCATGGCTCCCTGCCACCTTCAGGACAAAATCTAGACTCCTTAGCATGGTTTTGAGACTCGTGGTATCCTGCTTCCTGCTCGCCTGTCTGGCCTCATCACCTACCACCTTGCACTCTGGGTCCCAGCCTCCTATATCTAGAGATGTCACTTTGATTCCTCTTTCTTCTGTTCACCTGGGCATCTTCTCTGTTAATTCTCAACTTAAGATTTCCCTTCGTCCAAGGAGCTTTGAATGTCCCCTCCCCCTACCCACTCCAGCATACCACACAGATCACTCTGGGCTAACTTGCCTGTGTACTGGTCTATCTCCTCACTAGACTGTAAGCTCCTTAAGGGCAGGGACTGTCCTTCAATTTTTTGTACCAACAGTGCCTGGCTTGGTGCCTGGCACATAGAAAGCATTCAATAAATGTTTGTTTAATGAGTGATGTGTAGTGATTTGTACAGCAGATAGCAGGGAATGCAGGCTGGCTTCCTGGAGGAAGTACAAGTGCTTTCATAGCCTCCAATTGAAGCCACAGGTCCTCCCTGCCTACCCCCAGATATGCCACCTGTGCCTCCCTGCCCTTCAGAAAGCACAGTGGCATCCCACGGTGGCAGGGAAGCCCATGGCAGGGTGATGCAGTAGCTGCCTCCACCCCATCTGGACCTGGAGATGAAGCCCGAGGCTTAGAGCCTGCAGTAGGGCTTAATCTGAACAAGAGGCAGGATTTCCCAGTGGTTCCTCATCCTGAAAGCCTGTCCCTGGTGGGCCATTTGCGGGGAGGGAAAACAAAGGGGACACCAAGTGTTAATTTCACAATGCTAGGGCCTGGGATAGAGACTGACCCCCCCACTCTGAGCTTTGGGCTTCTGTCCTAATTTGAATCTCTTGGCCGGGGGCGGTGTCCAAGGGATTTCTTTGTGGAGAGAAGGGAGACCTGGGATCTGGGCTTTTGTTGGGGGGCAGGGGCTGTGATCTTTGATCTTGGGAATGGGAAGCTTGTGGGCAGTCCTCCCCTTGTTTCCTATCCACAACATGAATGGCCAGACTTCAGCCTTCATTGGGCTGCCTCAAGTCAAGAGGCTGCCAGAGTAAGTTTATGAGGGGGGTTGGGGGGAGGGCAGAATGGGGAGCCCTAGATGAGCACGCACTGCTGCCAGGAAGGCTTCGTCAAATGTCTCACGCAGGTTCATGGCCAGAGTGTCGGTCCAGAAGGTGTTGTCACCGAAGTACAGCTTCCGGGCCACTTCCCTCATGCTGACAGAGTGGAAGCCCTGGGGCACCTTCATCCTGCACGGCCGCATCTGAGGGTACAGCTCACGGACTATCACCTCCAAAGGCAGCCGAGGCACAGGTGCCACCTGCTTGCCAGCCACTGTGCACAACCGTGCACCACCGTGCCCATCAGACCTGACCTCGAGGAATCTGCGGAAGTCGTGCTCCGGGCTAGGGTCTGGATGTACACCCAGGCGGATGCCCTGTGGGTAGCTGATCTGGGTGGTGGGGGATCTGACAGGGTTGTTGCTAAGATTCCACATCTTGGGCCGCCTGACTGTGGGCTGCTTGAAGATGGGTGTGGGTGTCACCAAGGGCTGCAGCTTGAGCTGTGGTATCTGTTGCAGGCGCATCTCCGGGGAGGGGTGGAAGCACGTGGGAGGCTTGGGGGTCTTAGAGAAGGAGGTGGCCCAGGGTGGGGCTTGGGGCTTTTGCTCAGTGTTGTGGATCAGAGATTTGCCTCGGGGCAGTAGCTTGCGTTGGAGCCACTTCTTGAAATCAGCTTCCCTCAGAATTTGTTGTTCTTTCTGCAACATTAGAGGACACAATGTAAGTGAGGAGGGCTGCTCCCTCAGTGCTTCTGTGCCAGGAGACCCTGTGGCTATAGCCCTTGTAAATCTCAGGTGTGATTGGCCAAGTACCATCCCACCCCAGGGGAACCCTGAATCTGATGGGAAAATCCCTTGCCTTATGAGAGCCCTTGTTCTGATGGGGAGACAACTATTGTTGGAAGGGAGCCCCTGCCTGGGCTGATGGGACAGACAGCCTCTGCCATAGGAGACCTCCAATTTTATGGATGCCCAGCCTCTACTCCAGGTGAGGTCTTTAACTTGAGGAGGGAGATGCAGTCCTTGCCCTACAGAAAAACTTGAGTCTTAAAGGGGGAACCCATTTTGTTAGTGGAGACATATCCTGCCTCAAGAATCTCTGGTCTGATGGGAGGGAGAGGCAAACAAGAAGTGCATACTGCATCCGTGACCCTGGAAGGAGAAGGCAGAAAGGCTTGGGGGGCCTGGAGCTGGGTGCAGCTAATCTGGGCCAGCTTCTTGGAAGGGGCTGGCCTTGAGCCACACGCAGGGGGAGACAACTGGCCAGCTCTCCAGGCTGGGTGGCGATAACTTGGTCTAGCTGTCTGTTCTTGCCTCAGCTAAAGTTGCACCTTCAACATGTCACAGAACTGTCCCCTCCTTACCACCTGTCTCAGTGTCTCACTTCCGAGGCTGTTGCTAAGCTATCAGGTGGTTCGGAGATTGACCCAGCTCTAGCGGTAGGCTCTGATTAGGCTAAGCCTCTCAAAATAATTCCATCAGCCTTGCCCCAGACCTAGGTTAATCAGCACATGGCTTTCCTTCAGCTCTAGGAATTGGAATAAGAGTGGACATATGACCTGAAGCCAGTAAGAGAGGAGGGGAAATCTGCAGGAGGCTTCTGGGAAAGTTTAGAGTCACAGGGACTGATGGGCTGTGCCTCCTCTGGACAAATACAGGGTGGGGCAAAAGTAGGTTTACAGTTGTACATATGCGAAAGTTTACTCTTGTATTATTATTTAACTATTATTTTCTATGCAAACAAATATAAGCCTACTTTTGCCCCACCCTGTATATAACAGGACTGGGTGGCACTGACAACAGACAAGGGCAGGGCTGAGAAAACGAGAGAAGTGCAGCCGGAACAGAGCTGGAGTCCTGGATTTGCCAGCCCCAGAGCCCTTCCCACTTTCGGATCCCCTTAGGATTCCCAGTGTCTTTGTCCTGAGTTTTCTGTTTCTTGCATCCTATGTACTTATACTTGCTTAAAATCCTTTAGTGACTCCCTACGTCCCTAGCCAAGGCCTGTCATTGATCTGGGCCCCTGCCAAATCTCTAGCTTGTCAAACTCCAGCTGACATTGGACCCCTTGGCCGGACTGAATTTGTACTTCCTGTCCTACACCATGCTTCCATGTTCCTCTGTGCCTCGCCACAGGGTGTCTGTTCCTTCTGGCTGGTCAGCCCTTCCCTACTTCACACGGCCAAATCCTGCCCATCTTTAAAGACTCCTCTTAAGCACCCTGGCTGGTGTGGCTCGGTGGATTGAGTGCCGGCCTGAGGGCCAAAGGGTCACCGGTTTGACTCCCAGTCAGGGCACATGCTTGAGTTGCAGGCCAGGTCCCCGGTGGGGGGTGGTGTGCAGGAGGCAACCACACATTGATGTTTCTTTCCCTCTCTTCCTCCCTTCCCTTGTCTCTAAAAATAAGTAAATAAAATCTTTTAATAATAATAATTAAAAAAAAGACTCCTCTTAAGCACTGTCCCTGTCTCCCCGTGGGCTCCCCCTTCTCTCTGGGAATATAACCTACCTCCCCTACTAAACTCTAAGCTCCTTGGGTGAAGTGAGAGGACCACCTCTCTTCGGCCTTTGGAGCCTGAGGGTCTAGCAGGTGCTTAGCAGAGAGTGTGTGCTCAGCGTCTGTCGGAAGGATGGGTCTTTTTAACCAGTGTACTTCCCAATAAGGCAGGACCTGCGTCTCATTGGAGATTCACCGCCTTACCAGAAGGAGGCACTGCACCAGGAGGGGCTTCATAAATATTTGCTAAATTAAGCTGCAGTTGCTTTCTAACTAGACTTGACCTAAAGGAGCTCCTTCTAAGGATAGACTTTTTGTCAGAGGAGGGGAAGAGGGAGGCTCTTTACAGATGGGACTGCTTCTAGCCACTCTCTGACCTCACATGTGAGCCTGCTTACATGCCTCGATAAGCAGCTGATGCCGGTGCCCGGGCAGCCCTACCCCTTACTTGATACTCAGTCAGGTAGTCCTGTTCCATGAGGGCCAGCTGGCCTTTGAGCTTCTTCAGTTTCCCCATCTCACAGGCAAAGTCCTTTTTGTCCTGCTTCCACATGGCATCCTTCAAGAACCTGGTGCCAAGGTGAGCGTGTGTCATCCCCCAGTGACCGGGCTTCAACCTGGGGAGACTGGCTGCTGCTGAGGGCCTGAGTGGGGGTGGGAGGGGCTGCCAGGGATGAGATGAGCCAGGTGACCCACCCCCAGTGTCCCAAGGCCCCTCCAGCTAACTATGTCTGCTGAGGTGAGAGAGGAAAGTGCCTGATGGTCTGATCGCCGCCCTCCTGATCAGGGGCCAGGGGCAGAGGGCAGTGCTAAACCCAAAGCGGTGAGACCTATGGGAAACCCCTGGGAATAATATCCTGGGAAGGGGCCAACTCTGTAGACTTCTTGGCTAGGCACTGGCTTCCCTCTTCTTAAGGGCTCTACCTTGGGTGAGGGCCCTAGGGGCAGGGCTGGGAGAGGGAAGGGGTGGCAGGTGGTTCTCACGCCCTCACCGCGCGCAGACACGGTGGTTCCATATTTTGCAGTAGTCGATAGGCTTGCAGCCCGTGGCATCTCGGGCATGGACATTGGCGCCATTCTTCACCAGGACCTTTACACAGCTCAGCAGGCCCTCCTGGGCTGCCAGGTGCAGGGGCGTGGAGCCGTTGCATGTCTGACTGCGGAGGTCCTCCGGGGGAAGAGGGCAATGAGGAAGGACAAAGGGCATCTACCTATCAGACGGGTGGGCAAACCAGCTTCCAGGCCTGCTCTGCCACCAGCCCACAGGGTGACCCTGGCATGTCCCTTCTCTGTCCCTTGGTTTCCTCATCCAAGGGGGGTTAGGACTAAAGGAGCAGTCAAAGTCTGGCTGTGGGGGTGTGGGACAGTGAAGAACACCGGAAGGAGGGCTGTTGGGCTGGAGCTCAGAGACCACTAACCTCATCCTCTTAAATCAACCAGCCCTCCTGCCCCTTCTCCATGCCTGGCCATGGCCCATAAGCCCGTGTGCCCTGGACCCTGCCTTGTCCGCCACCTCACCCTCTGACCTTGCCCCAGTCTTTCCCAGCACATGGCCTTTGCACATGATGTTCTTCTCTCTGCCTGGGACACTCTCTTCTGGCTCTCTGCATGGCTGGCTAACCATCTCCAAGTTGTATTTTAAATGTCACCACCTTAGAGGCAACTGCCCACTCCAAAACAGATCCTCTCCCTGCCCCTTACTCCCCACCCCACCACCCCATGTGGTCCCTTCATCACTATTCGCCACACTCTGTCATTCATTCACTGTGCTAATTTACTATCTGCTCCTGAGCTAAGATATCAACTTCATGGGGGCAGGCACCATTTATGTGTGTTCACTGCTGTATCCCTCACCTCTGGCATAATGCTTAACACGTAGTACATGCTCAATAAACATTTTGGGTGAATGCAGCCCCCTGTATGTCATCCATGGCCTCCCCATGCACTTTCTCAATTATCACAATAGTTTCATGTTAGGCACTGTCATCCTTCCAAATACCAGGTGAAAACACTTAACTGAAGCAGTTAAGTTGTTCCCAAACTGCTGCAAATCTGAAACACATGTGGATCTTTTAAGCTTTCCAAAGCCCAGGCCACACTCCACACTAGTTAAATTACAATCTCTGCCTTGGGCTTTTTGAAGCTCCCCAAGTGACTCAAAAGGTACTGAAGAGCACGGAGGCTTACGATTGGGCGCCCTGCCTGAGGTCTCAGTGTGTGGTAGCAGATGGCAAAGCTGGGACATGAACTAGGTCTGCCCTCTGCCAGAGCCCAATTTATTAACTAGTACACCACGTGGGCTCTCTGCTTTATGTGGGACCCAGTTCTTGTCACCCAACAGGCCCCTCTGCCTGTCCTGGAAGTGGGTTCCTATCTGCCCAGCCTCCAAGCCACTCTCCTGGTGCAGGGGGGACTCACGTGTTGAGGGCCGCCCCATGCTTAAGCAGATAGCGGATGCAGGGGAGGACCATGGTCTCGTTTTTCCTGTGGATGACGAGGTGCAGTGGTGTCTGGCCATTGTTGGCGGGCAGGTCCACAGGAAACTTGAACTCCTCTACCAAAACCCGCAGGCATTCAAGCCTGCCGCTTTGGGCTGCAAAGTGGATGGCAGTGAACCCCTGTGGTGGCCAGAGCAGGGCAGGAGGAGGCTGAGCAGGATGGGGGCCTCAGGTCCTAAGCCTAACCTAGGTAGCAGTTCCTTACGGCTCCCCTTCCCTTTGACACACACCCCCGGGAGTTACTCATCCCCCTTCCCCACTTCTATTTGTGCTCACTCTTCCTCGATGCCCCTAAATGGCCCTCCCACAGTGGGGAGGTGAATTAGGACGATCTACTCAGAAAAGGACACCTCTGGATGCTCTTTGCCAGGTGAGCACTATGTGAGGAGCTCTTGGTGGGAGGGGAGGGCCTCGGTCCTTGGCTCTGCACTCCAAGGCCTTACCTTGTTATCGGTGGGGATTTCCGCACGGTCTGGATTCAGGCAGCACCTCAGCCATTCCAGGTTGCCCAAGGCAG
This sequence comes from Mormoops blainvillei, assembly GCA_004026545.1. Lineage (NCBI taxonomy): Eukaryota > Metazoa > Chordata > Mammalia > Chiroptera > Mormoopidae > Mormoops > Mormoops blainvillei. The sequence continues at coordinate 59,350 of PVJD01007605.1, read as the reverse complement.
CTGCGAACAACTCGTAATAGCTCCCAATCTCTCTCTGGTCGCACTCATCGACCAGGCTAGAGTCAGCGCGGGTGTGGGGGAAGAAGGGAGGAGTGATTGGAGGAAGCAGTAGCAGGACCCGGTCCCGCGTGGGCGAGGGCGTCACTTAAGCACTAGGAGTTTGTGCAGGTTGGGACAGCGCTGGCTGGCGGCAGGGCAAGGAGGAAGCGGCAGTCCCTGAACGTCCCCGAGGGCCCCAAGCCCCTCTTGGGGAGGTCAGCCGGAACACCAACAAAGCTCTCCGGGCTCCTCAAGAGCGCCTACCCAATCGTTCCAGGCCCTGCCTTTCCACGGAGGCGCTGGGCGGGTTCCCACGCTGCAACTGGGCCACCTATTCCCAGCTCACCTGGGCTTTTTGGACCCAGAGCTACTCCAGGTGAACTGCGAGGAGACTTTCTCCGCCGGCTTCATAGAGGCGCGCGTTGGTGGAGGCGTGCGCCCACTGAGAGGCACCGCGGTGCCCGCAGGGTCCCGCCCGCCAGTTCGAACTCGTTCTGGGGGCTGGGCGAGGACGGGGCTTACGCCTCCCAGGGCCCCCGGAGGCAGTTGAGGGACAGAGCCTGCGCACCTGTAAGGGGCCTGGCCTCTGCCACCCCAACTGCCCAGGCCCAGTCTCCTGGAAACTCAGCATCAAACGCACACACAGCAGACGGAAAGACCTTAGCTTTTGATTCTGATTATAAAATTAGTGTTCTGATTTTAAAAAGCAGAAAAGGACAACGAGGAAAGCAAAAACCACAATGCCACCAGCAAAGAAGTCGTAGTTTATATGTTACATGTCATATAGACAGTTTGTACCTCTTTCACTCAGCGTTATATTATGCACTAACTTCCATCGACATTCCACATACCAAACGCACATTGTGACGCAACCCTAGCCCAATATCAGAATAGATGCGCTGTCATTTCACGTGTGCCGCAGAAAGCAAAATGGTTCCTCTCTGGTTGTTTCCTTAGCATGGATTCCTGGAAGTAGAATTACTAAGTGAAAGGGAATAAACATTTTTTTAGATGTTGACATGTTTCCAAACTGCCCTCCAGCAGTGAAGTACGTACTTCACAAGGAGGGAAGGGACACGAGCAATGAGAGGAGGCTAGCTGAGTAATTTGCTATTATTAAAAGGAACTACTCCAACCATCACTAGCACTGGATATTATGATGTTAAATAAATGTTTGCTAATTTGGTAGTGGCAATGGTGCTCTAATTTGATTCTGATTACCAGCAAGCATTAAGCATTTGATTATCAGTGTTTTTGTCTTCTGGGAGTTGTCTATTTATTCACATGATTATTTGAGGGTCTGAATGTGTCTCTTATTGATTCGTAAAACTTATTAACATAGTAATCATTTCTATATTTTTGTTGTCAATATTTTCCTCAGTTTGCCTTTTAACTTTTTACAATATACAGCAGTCAAAACAATCAGTATTGCTTGAATCAGTGTTGTTACTGAATGGTTTCTATTCTCACCCTTCTCAATTAAAAATGGGCAAAGAACCTGAATAGACACTTCTTCAAAAATATGCAAATGGCCAATAAACACGTGAAAAGAAGCTCAACATTAATCATAAGGAAAATGAAAATCAAAATCACAGTGAGATAGTATTTCACACCCACTAGGATAGCTATAATAAAAACACGGATAGTAAGCGTTGTCCAGGGTGTGGAGGAATTGGAGCCCTCATACCCTACCGGGGGGAATGTAAAGTGGTGTGGCCACTCTGGAAGTGGATTTGCAGTCTGGCACATAAAGTCACCATCTGACACCCAGTCATTTCACTACTAGGTATATATCCGAGAGAAATAAAAACATGTCCACACAAAAACTTGTACTCAAGGGTTCATAGCAGCATTATTTATGATAACCAAAAGCCGAAACAACCACATGTCCATAAAACTGATGAATGGATAAACAAAAGGTGGTATATCCATGCCGTGGAATATTATTTGGCAATAAAAAGACATGAAGCACTGATACATGCTACTAAGTGGATGAACCTTGAAAATAATATGGTAAGTGAAAGAAGCGAGTCACAAAAGACCACATATTGTGTGATCCTCTGTATGTGAAATGTTCAGGAGAGCCGAAGCCTAGGGCTGGGAAGGGACCGGGAAGAAGAAGAATGGTTGGAGGGGTGATGGCTGGCCGTCCAGGGTTTCTTTTTGAGGCAATGAAAATGTTCTAAAATTGATTGTGGTGATGGCTACACAACTCTGTGAATATATTGTACAAAAAGTTGTTAAATTGCACAATTATAAATAGGTAAATCATAGGGTATGTAATTATATCTCAATAAAACTGTTATGAAATAAAAACAACTCTATGCCATGTGCACACCCACAAGCTTTCCCCAAATGACTGTGAATTGTCATGGGGATGGGACTTTTATTCTCAGGTCCTTCTTTGGTGTCAGTTCTTGATCCAAGAATTCTGGCTGGTTCCACAGCACACGGATCCAGATGCGGAACTCAGTCCTTTGCTGAAGTTCCATCCTTTAACTTGCCCTGCCTCTTGGGAAGCTTTCATGACTTCATAATAGATGGGATAGAGGAGACAGGAGGGATGATATTGCAGAAGAGCAGGCAGCTTTCAAAGCAACATCCAGCGTCCTGGGTTTGTTTTAGGGTGCCCTGCATGCATTTTTAATTGGGTGCTTCTCCTCAGCCTTTCCCCCCACCCCATGTCCCTCAGGGTCTCTCTCCAGCAACTCTCCTCCCTTCTTGTCTGGAACACACCAAATTCCTCTCTAGGATCTCTCAGAGACAGCTGGTTAGAGTCCGACAGGTTTTTGTGGCCTAGATAGTCCTTTACATGGGCCCTGAGCACAGCATCTTCCACCTAAGATATGTATCAAGGTATTTCCTAACAATGATAAATATCCCCCAATGAGAAATCCTGTTGTCAGCTGTTAAGACACTATTGCGGCTCTTTGTTTTTTAAGTGGAGAGAATAGTTTAACGAACCCCATGTACCCATCATCCCCTGCTTTAACAATTACCAATGTTTTGCCAATTTTGTTTTCACATAAGATAAACTCTTCATCTCGATTAATTATCTGGGAGGCTTTTAAAATAAAAATACAAATGCTCCTATCAGAACAAGATACAGAATACAGGTTTGACAATCTATTCTTTCCCAGCGCCAGGAAGCCAGGGAGAGGGATGGAGCATTCATGCAGTCCCCATAACTGGCAGGGACTGAGGGTGGGCACAGGAGCGGCTGGCTCAGGTGTACGGAACCGTGGAGGATGCGGAGGGGTGCGAGGAGACGACGTAGAAGGCAGGGGTCCCAGAACCCGGCAGCTGGGCGAGTTGCGGATGGGACTAGAAAGCGGTGTCGGCCGCGGTGTCCTGCGGCGCCCCCTCGCGGGAGTAGAACTCATCGATCACGCTCTGCGGGATGCGCTTCAGCATCTCCTTGGGAAAGATGCGCAACAGCTTCCAGCCCAGGTCCAGCGACTCGAACACTGAGAGGTTCTCATAGGGGCCTAGGGACAGAGCACGAGTGTCAGGTGTTGTGTGTGTGTGTGTGTGTGTAAGAGGGTTACTGCTGGACCACCCCGCTACGCGCCTCACCCTGGTTGATGAAATTCTTCTCGAACTTCTGCAGGAATTCCAGGTAGAGCAGGTCCTCCGAAGTGAGCGCCTCTTCCCCCACCACTGCCTTCATGGCCTGCACGTCCTTCCCGATGGCGTAGCAGGCATACTGGGGGAGGGGGCAGAGTGGGTAGGTGGTCATCGCATGCTTATCACCTGAGCCTCATGGTTCTCAATATGGCTGTGATGGGGGGACAACTTTTGGGGGAGGGATTTTGCCAGGAGAAAAACTCATGGTGTAAATAGGTCTCAGCCCTTCCACATCTGAAACCGGCATCCCCACTAGCCCCTGGGTCTTCTCCTTCTTACCAGCTGGTTAGAGACATCTCCATGGTCCTTTCTTGTCATGCCCTCACCAATGGCAGACTTCATCAGTCGCGACAGGGAAGGAAGCACATTGATGGGGGGGTAGATCTAGGGGAGCAGAAGATGTGGCAGAAGGCATGGGTCAAACTTTCATTTCCTTCCCACCCTATTCGTCTCCCCACCCAACCCCGCCCCCTGACACCGGGTGCGGGGGCGGGAGGGGGGGATTGTCAGAGGACTAGTCCTCATTCATCCTATAGACAAGTGGTTCACAACTGACCTCCTCTATCTCTCAAAAATTCTAGGACTTGGATGTGTAGGTGTCTACATGTGTAGAGGGGAGATGACATGACATCAGTTAATGAAAGACTCACTGTTTCAAAACTTTTGATTGTTTGGACAAAACCAGGTTGACGCTCAAGTTAATAGCTACAAAAGAAAGAACTTGCCAAGCAAAGAGGAAAAAGCCATAAGGGTTGCCTTTAACCTCAGGTGGGACAGACACATTTTCTAACTCACTGACACATTATTCACCACCTACTTATGTCGATTACCATTGTTTTCAGTTCACCCGTGCAAGTTACTGGAAAGAAAAGAGAGCATTTCTTTAGTATCTACTATCTCCTAGATGCTTTCTGCATGCCAACTTATTTTATCCTCCAAAATGCAATTGAGTGATGAAGTATTATTATTCCCATTTTAGAGAAGAGGAAATCTGGAATCAGAGCGATGCATTTATTTTCTCAAGTTCCCATACCAGGTAGGCTGGATTCTACTCAGACCTGCCTTCTGTCTGCGAACCACACAGTCTCCCTGGGGTGTTATCTCCTGTTTGGGGTTAGCCTTGCCTGGCCACTCTTAATTCATGGAGAGATGAAGCACAGGGGGTGGTGGAGAGAACAGAAAGTGGGTGGGGAGGGGACAGTACCTGTCTGTTATGAAGCTGTCTGTCCACATAGATCTGCCCCTCCGTGATGAAGCCAGTCAGGTCTGGGATTGGGTGGGTGATATCTACAAGGAAATGCGCTGGCCTCAGTGTAGACAGGGCCCAGGTCTCCGCCCACTCAGGGCCATCTGGGCTCTTTTACCATCATGGGAGTGATAGGAGTGGATGGGGGCAAGGAAGGGACAGTCTCTTCCCTGATGGAGGAACAGAGCTACTGCACACCTGTGCAAAGAAACATGGGCCCTATAAGTGTCTGGATGGGAAGGGTAGGCAGGAGGCTGCAGAGAGCAGTGGGCAGTAAGGAGGCTCACCATCATTGGGCATGGTGAGGATGGGGATCTGAGTAATGGATCCGCCGCGGCCCGTCACACGGCCTGCCCGCTCGTAGATGGTGGCCAGGTCTGTGTACATGTATCCAGGGAAGCCTCGGCGCCCGGGCACCTCCTCTCTGGCAGCTGAGACCTGCAACATCCATGGGCATTAGGGTAAGAAGGGTGGTGAGAGGCTGAGACAAGGAATGGTGAATGGAGGGCTCAGTGACTATGAGAAATGGAGTTGGGGCAGGCCTGGGTGGGCGAGCTCTGGGGTGCAGGGGCTGGGATAAACCCACCACCCCTCACCAGCCACCTCACCTCCCGCAAGGCCTCTGCGTAGGAACTCATGTCGGTCAGTATGACCAGCACATGCTTCTCACACTGGTAGGCGAGGAATTCAGCAGCAGTCAGTGCTAGGCGAGGGGTGATAATCCTCTCGATCCTGAAGACATGGTCAATGGTTAGAGTGCCTGTGCTCTGTTTAGCTCCAGTACCGAGCGGAAAGTGAACAGGGAAGCTGGGACTGTGCGTAGCAGCAGAGGAGTGGACACGATGAGCCCCTGCTCCCAGCCCCCGGGTCAGGGCTGTGGTTCCTGGGAATGGCTAACTCAACCAGGTCCCACACTCTCATCCTGTGGTTCAAGATAGGAAAGAAACAGAGGCTGGTGCAGGCGAGAAGTTGCGTGAGAGTGGAACAGGCAGGACTAGGAGTGTCTGATGAGGATGACAGCGCCCCATTTCTGTGGCCCGCAGGTGAGGGACTCTGGCATATCAGAGGGAGATGGGTTAGGGCTTCTGCTTTAGCTCCCTCTTCCCCTGGGCATCCACCTGGGGCCAGTGGGGGCACTCTCACTCACTCGGAACCCTTTCCTTCCTGGTCCTCTCACTGTTTCCAAGCACGCTTAGTGTGCACTGTTCTGCCCCAGCCGCCCCCTTCCACTCTGAGTGTTCCTGGATCCCCCGGCTCTGTGCCTGTGGGTCTTTTCTTTGGTGATGTCGTCACAGCCTCCAGAAATCTGTTACTTAGTTTTTGGAGTACTCACAATACTCAGAATAGTTTATGAGAATTATTTTTTTCCCATCCACTGGACACCCAGACTTAAGCTCACATTTTCTAAACTTTTAAAATAGCAGTTTTTCTAAACAAATGGTTTAGGGAAATATCTCTTTAGTGGTGAATTTGTGGAAGTGACGCAAGGATGAGAAGTCCTGACTTGGGACAGTGGTTGAACGCAGGTTGCGGGAAGCGCAGAGGGACTGCAGGCGGCAGGCAGGCTGGCGGTCCGGCTCCCTCTGTCTCTTCGCGAGCTGTTCCTATTCCTTATCAGCTTCAGTTTCCCCCGCCCTGGCCCATGGCTGCAGCTCTGGGAAATCTCTGCGCCCAGTACTCTGGGTCTCGGAAGGGCACGAGACGTGCTGCCTGAAGGCAGTGTGGCTGCCAGGGGAGGACTCACGTGGGGTCATTGGCCAAGTTCAGAAAGAGGCAGACGTTCCCCATGGTACCATTCTGCTCGAAGTCGGACTTGAAGAACCTGGCTGTCTCCATGTTCACCTGGACACACAACATGGGGGGCTGGAGATGGGGCCCTAAGGCCTGAGGTCAGGGGTCCAGGCCCTCCCATCTCTTCTCAGTAAAGCCTATAGGTGGTGTAACCGTCACTGGGGGCGAGGGGGCCACCGTCACTGGGGTGGCTCTGGGGTTTGAGAGGTCAGGGCTGATTTGTTGCCCAGTCCTGGGTAGGGTCTCATCAGACCCTCAAAGAGATGTTCAGACTTCTCCAGGTTGAGCTCTGCGCTGTGCCCTCCTAGCCCTTCCTTGGTCAGCTACCTCCCACTAACTTTCTGCCCACCCCTTATAGCCTGGGCCTTTGTATTTGCCTCCCATAGCTGTCTTGTCTCCTCAGATTCCCTAGTTTCCCCTCCTTCAGGCTCATCCTGGGCTCATCTTTTAGCTGCCGTGGCCTTAGGGGTGCCTTGAGGGACACACTGCCCTGGTCACCGAGCCCACCGCACCCCTTCATTCATGCTCTTACCTCTCCCACCAGAGAGGCCAAGACTCTGACAGCTTCTCAAGGAGAAGGACTGTGCCTCTCCAATCAGGTCAGGCCATGTCAGGGGTCAAGGGAGACAAGGCTGCCCACCCACAGTGTCCAAAACTTGCCAACCTGGCCAGCCCCTCTTACCCCCATGGCTGCAAAGACGATGGCAAAGTTGTCATCATGATAATCCAGCACGGCCTTGGACTTCTTCACTAGCCCAGCCTGGCGGCAGATCTGGGCAGCAATCTGGGGTGAACGGGGTAGGAGGAAGGACGTCAGAGCCCTCCCCACAGGGTGCCACCGAGGAGGATGGGCTGGGCAATTTCCAGTCTGTCCTCCTGCCAGGGCCTTCAGTGGGAGGGATCCACAGAGGTGAAAGGGCCACCCCAGGTCCTACAGCTTTTCTCGTGGGAGAGGTTGCCCTGTTCTGTGGCTACGAAACGGCTGAGGGGGCCTTTCAGGGAGAGCAGGTGGAATAACGGTTCCAAAGAGCGAGGGCCTCTGCACAGGTTTGGGGCAGCTTGGCCTTCAGAACACGGTGCCTCCCCGCAGCCCACTGGGCTTATCTGGGTGCAGAGCTGCCCCAGGCCTGCAGTGCGTGGAGCTGGCAGTCACACAGGTCAGGATGTGTGTGCGTGAGTAGGGTGGAGGACGGGGATGCTCATGCCCTCTGATCACTCAGACCATTTCGAGGATGAGCTGGGGCACATCTGGGAGTGGCTGGGTGGGGGATGGTCAGGGGAGGAGCATCTAGAAACCTTGTCACCCCAGTTGCTCTGGGATGAACAGGGCTGTCCACACTCAGTGGCAGGGGCAGGGGGCTTCATATGGCCATGGGGCTGGCATGAGAGGGGTTCACTCGGTGTAGGGAGTGACACCCATGACAAGGACCAGTGGGCAGAGCTGTCAGCCCCGCTGAACAGGACTGTCAACTCTGGGCTTACCCATGGGCTCTCTTGTGGGCCAGCGAGTGCCCGACTAACTTGGGCAGAGGCTTGAAGACCTGCTTGGGGACAATGAGGAGGTCCTGTGCAGCCCTGTGTCCCTGAATTGCCAGAGGACAACTGCCAGTCTGGGTGCTGATGACCCCAGCTCAACCGACCCCTGTCTACTCAGCATAGGAAACCCTCCTTGCTCAGCTGTCAGCTCTGGTCTCTGCTCGGTCCCTTGCCCTTGGTCATGCCTGCAGGCTCCCACAGGCCTCACCTCGTTGTGGGGGAGCCCAGCTGCTGAGAAGATGGGAATCTTCTGCCCACGGGCAATGCTGTTCATGACATCAATGGGAGAGATGCCCGTCTGGATCATCTCCTCTGGGTAGATGCGGTTATAGGGGTTGATGGGCTGGCCTGGAGAGGGCGGGCAACCATGGACCTATAATCAAGGGTTCAAGTCCTTCCCTGTCCCCCCACCCCCACCTCAGACTCCAGAGCAGCACTGGTAACAGAATTCTCTGCCATCATGGAAATGGGCTCTAACTGGCCCACCTAATACAGTAGCCCTAGCCACATGTGGCTGTTGAGTACATGGAACGTAGTTTTGAAATGACATTTTGTTTCATTTGAATGAATTTGTATTTCAGTAGCCACACGCCCAGCACCCCATGGACAGTGCTGCCCTGGGGCACTGGAAGCGGCAGGCAGGTGGGAGCTCGGGCTGAGGCCCTCGCAATCTGAACCGGGGCCCTTGTCAAGATTTACGGGGGCTATGCAGGGCTCAGGCGACCTGAGGGTGGCTCAGAGATCTCCTGTTTGAGTGGGTATGTGTTCTGTGCTCTGCCTCCGACCCGCTGTGTGGCCTTGAGCCAGCCAAGGACCCTCATGGACCTCCATCACATCCTCAGTAAACTGACGTGATAGGGTTGGAGGACTCGGGACAGCTCCCCTTTGAGTGGGTGGGAGCCTGGAAGGGGATATGTCTGCTTGCACAAGCCACCCCAGCTGCCTCTCAGAGGTGGGGACAGGGAACTGGAAGGCAGGAGAGTGATGGTCTTGGGACACGTGTGGAAACCTGCACGATGATGGCATTTTACTGGAACAGAACATGGAATACTGCTGATGGCAGTATTTCAGGCTCTGTTTGCTCTCTGGAGACAGGGAGGCCTTCGCTGCTCTCGTATCGCATGTGATCGGCGACAGGCTGGTCAGCCCTAGAGGTGAACCCTGGCCTGCCTCCTGGGCCTGTGTTTGGCAGCAGAGGTGATGACTGGGGGTGGGGAAGGTGGTTGGGGCCTGGATCCCGAGAGCCATCCAGAGCCTTTGGTCACTCACCATTGATATCCAGGAAGTCCTCCGCCATGACCATTGGTCCCTTGTCAATGGGTTTGCCGGAACCATTGAAAACCCGACCTGGGAGTGGGCAGGGGGTGTTAGAGAAAGGTCAGGGCCAGCCCTGGGTCTCTCATTGTTGCTCACCCCCCATATCACCACCAGCTCCCACCTGCCCCCCGCATCCCGAATGTCCTGTGTCCCCTTCCCCCTCAACCCTCGGTTACCCCCAGGGAGCTGGCTACAGTGACTGTCTCCTTGGGAGTCTTCTTTGGTTTCCTGGAAACCTTTATAGACAAGGCCGTGGCCCAGATCAACTGCACTAGTGCGGTGATTTGGGGGCTGGAAAGCAGAGAGGGCCAAGTATAGCGGATCACGGGAGGGAGAAAATTAGGGGACGTGCTGTCCATTTCGGGCTGACCCCAGATACATGGCTACCTACTGGCCTCTAGTTTATTGAAGCTGCTTTCCCAGTTCTTGAACATCTGCTATATGTCAGGCCCTGAGCTGGGGGTGAGGGTCAAAGAGAGAGGACACAACTCCTGACCTCAGAGAGTTCACAGGTGAAGCAGACATGTAAACAGGCAGTGACAATGCAGTGTGCTAAATGTTTGGTTGAGGAGTTGGATGGCAGGACAGAGGAGCCCACCCCCACCCCTCACCCAGCATGTCCTCTGACACCGGAGACCGTAGGATGTCCCCTGTGAATTCGCAGGTGGTCTTCTGAGCATCAATCCCAGAGGTCCCTTCAAACACCTATGGGACAAGAGGTTAGTAACTCTAAGAAGGGGCTTGCTTGAGAGAATGGGGCCTCCACCCCCCCACCCCCTCACCCCCCGCCATTTATTCCCAGCTCTGGGCAAGGTGCTCTCAGGAAGAAGACATTTCCTGTCTTGGGAGCTTATAAGATAATGTGAGAACTTTGGGGGTTTATTCATTTATTCAACCAGCCAGCATCTCATTGACGCCACTTACCTGAACAATTGCCTTGTTTCCAGACACCTCAAGTACTTGCCCGCTCCTCTGGGTCCCATCAGAGAGGGTGAAGTTGACGATCTCAGCATACTGGGCGAACTGGCGGGAGGGGAGGGCAGCCCAGAAGAACACTGAGACCAGAGGTGAAGTTCCTGGCCCCTCCCCACCCCAGCTTGATCCAGTCTCAAGCTTCTCTCTCCCCTCCTGTGCTCAGACACTCTCAGAAACAAACTCGAGGGGCCAGGAAGGCACAAGCTTGAGTTCTCTTCAGGAGGCAGTATACCCGCATGGGCAGGAGCACCAGCTTTAGAGTTGGAAGACCAGAGTCGGACTTGAGCTCTGATACTTAGAAGCTGTGTGACCCTGGAAGTTACATAATGTCTCTGAGCCTTAGTTTTCTCATCTTTAAAATGGGGATAATAGTCATATTAAGAATACCTACTGCACAGGGCTGCTTTGGGGAGAAAAAGAGATAATACATGGGAAGTTATTAACTGGGGCCCAGCACCTTGTAACAGTTCAATAAAATTCTGTAGCTATCATGGCTGTTTCGGTCTCTTGGATGGCACAGTTTTCCTGCCCTTGGGGCCTAATGGTGGTCACACTGTGCACACTCCAGGAACCAGGTTTTCAATCTTAGCCCACGTCCAGAGGAGGCTACAAGCTGGGTCAGGGGAGCTGGGTTGGGAGGGCAGCCCCTCCACACTGACATTGGTCCTCAGCTCTCACCAGCACCAAGGGAGCTAAGTCCTGCACCTGCCATCCGTTCCCAAGGGAAATGCCAATGAGAACACAGCGCATCGTCCAGGCCCCTCACCTTGCTGCCCGGACTGCTGATTAACTCCAGGGGGCCTAGGTGATAGTCTTAGTCCAATAGACATAAATGGTAATAAAGACAGCACCCCTCCACAAAGTTTCTAATATTCTGGAAAGTCAAAGTACTCTTCTAAATACTGCTTAGATATTAGACAAATGGACAATCAAAATTGAAATGACAGGTGAAATAGAAAAGACTGAAAATGCACCCTAGCCTATAGACCAAGCTGCACTATGTTGTCTGATCATAGTAAGAGTAAGATAGAAATCAATAACAAAAAGACAGAAAACCTTTATGCATTTGAAAGTTTAAAAGCATTCTAAATATAGAAGAACTTACAATCAGAGCTAGAAAACATTTAGTGCTAAACAACAATGAAAAATTATATATCAGCATATATGCAATGCATGCAAAGCCTTATGCTTATATTGGAAAAGAAAAAAGGTTGAGGAAACTTAAAAGAAAAAAAGAACAGTATTAGAACTCCAACAAAGTAGGAGAAATAACAAAAGGGCAGAAATTGTTAGTACAGGAAACAAACATGTAATAGGGAAGATCAACAAAGCCAACTGGTTCTTTGAAAAGCCTCGTGAAACAGATCTCTAGCAGTGCTGATTGTTTTAAAAAGAGAAAAGGCACCAATAAATAATTGTTGGAATAGAAAAGTCAAAAGCAGCTGTACTAATAATACTAAAAAGATAACAGGAATTAGAAACTACTTTATGCATTATAAACTTAGATGAAATGATACAGTCCTAGCAAAATTCAACTCAAACCAAAATCAATTAAAAACAAAATGGAAAGTTAGAATATTCCTATAACACTTAAGATAGTAAATAAATAGTTTAAAATTTTTCCATGAAGAACGCACTAGTCCCAGGTCATTTTACCAATGAGTTCTAATAATTAGGAACAAATAGTTTGAAATTTACTCAAGCTTTTCAAAAGACTGGAGAAAAAGGCATGGTCTTTAATTCATTTCATGAGGTATGCATAACATTAACGCTAAAATAAGAATTGTGAAAAAATTATAGGTAATCTCACTGGTGAATATAAATACAAAAATCCTAAACAAAGTTTTAGCAAACCCAGTTCAGCAAGTTATAAACAAACCAAACAATAACAGGAAAATAATTTTAAAAACAGAAAAAATGAAGATAAACACACACAAATAAAAATAATAAAAACCAAGCTGGGATTATTCGAGAAATTCAAGGTTAGTCTAATATTAGAAAGTCTATTCATGCAATTTTCTTATTAGTTGATAAAAGGATTTAAAAATCCTGTGCTCATCTAAAAAAGTTTTAGAAAAAGTTAAAAAAGATAAAAAGTTTATCAACGATTAAAAACAAAAGACAAAAACAGCAACTGGGGAGGTTGAAAAAGGTAAAAGGGTCAAATGTACGGTGATGACAGGGAATTAGGCTTTGGGTGGTGAGCACACATTATATACATCAGCAATATACTGATGATGTTTTAAAGAATTGTACGTGTGAAATTTATATAATAGCATTAACCAATGTCACCCAATAAATTTAATTTTTCAAAAAGACAAGAACTACTCTATGATAAGAGAATAAAAGGGAAAGTCCTTAACCCCCCAAAATATCCCCAAAATCTACTGAAAATATTATATTGAATGGTAAAGTGTATAAAACATTCCCTTTAAAATTAGGCGCAAGCCAACAATGCCCACTTTCATCATTCTGTTCAGCATGCACTGGAGGAACTAGGCAAAGTAATAAGATGAACAGGAAATAAAGATTAGAAGAAAAAAGAAACTACAAACCCTAAACCAATAAAGAGCATAGCTCATAAAAAAACTATAGACCAATTTCTCATATAGATGCAGAAATTATAACTGTGACTAAGTAAATCAATCAGTGTATTAAATAAATAACAAGCAAGACCAGCTAGGGTTTCTTCCAGGAATGCAAGCCTAGGTCAATCAACATCAGGGAATTTGTCAACAACTGACAACATACTTCATAATCATAGGGAGTTTGTCAAAATAAATGAAAAGGAAAACTCCATAGGATTATGTAAATAAATTTGAAAGTTGTTTGATAAAGCTTGGAAGCTGTTTCTAATACAATTTTATGCAAAACAGGAGCAGAAGCAAGTCCTTGAACACTAGACTGTTCTCCAAAACTAACATTAACATCCTGGTAAATGGTGAAATTCTAAACCCATTTTCATTTCCAATAAAATCAGTAACACAGAGATGCCTGTATAACCATTGTTACTTAATTTTGTTTTGGAAATATTAGTTTATACAGTAAGACAAAAAGAAAAAATAAAAGAGAAAGAAAGAAAAAAGTATACCAAAAACATAAATAGAAAATGTTTTACTTTTTTAATAAAAAGTGGTGAGGAGAGGAGAGTGCGTTCTTCAAAAATGTCAAAGAAAGTCTCTTTGGAAATGTTCCAGATTATAGGAGGCTACAGAGACATAATGATTAAATGCAGTGCCAACAGGAAAAGACATAATTCCCTTTACTTTCACACGATATTATATATCTAGAAAAACCCGAAAATCCAGTTAAAATAAAAACCAAAACAACAAACTCCAGGATTAATAACAGAATTTGGCTGTTTCAAAATCAATATATAAAAATTAAACTCTTTTTCTTCCTATTCCAGCTATAAACAGAAAAGGAAATGATGAAAAACATTTCATCCACAACAGGGCCAAAACCCATGAAATATTAGAAATAAATCTAACAAGGAAAGTAAAAGAAAAGAATAAAATCTTATAGAAGGACATAAAACAAGCCCCGAACAAATGGAGAACAACATGGTTTTTCAAGACAGAATGGATTACTATCATAAAAATAGAAATCCTTTCCCGAGTATATAAATTAAATGCATTCACAATGGATTATTGTCTCTCCTGGAACTTAAAATGATCTTAACATTCACATAAATGTCTGAGAATATCCGAAAACAGTTATAGAAAAGATGAGGGTTGGAAGGCTTGTCTTCTCAGATACTAAAACATGCCCTGAAGCTACTGAAAGCAAGTGGCCAGTGCTGGTGTGGGGCAAACGGGTAAGTGGGACAGACCAGAGAGCCCAGAGACAGGAACCAGATTTTCAGGGGCTATTACAGCACAAATATGGCATATTAGTTCCCGGGGGGGGGGTGTGGATTTATTGAGCAAATGGGGTTAACATAACTGGGCATCTACTCAGAAACACAAATACATTACAGGCATGGAAAAGATTTAAATATAAAGCTAAGATAAACAAATAAAAATCCCAGAAGAGGAACTTTTCCTCCTTATTTTCTTTCTGAGTAATCCAGTTTAACACAGGATAAGAGAGATGTCTTTAAGACAAGAACTCCAGAAGCCATAAATGAAAAAATAGAAATATTTGACTATATAAGCATTTGAAATTTCTGTATGGTAAAGATACCATATGCAATCAACAAAGAGTTCCCACAACTCAGGCTGTGCAACTCACAGAGGAGGGAGTGAAACCCGAACAGACAAAACGCTCTGCTCCCCTAGTCATCAGGGGAAAGCAAGAGGACTAATGTTCATCTATCTGACAGACAAAATTAAAGGAGAGAACATATTCAGGGCTGGCAAGGCTGTTGAGAAGTGAGTCCTCTCTTACAGGCTTGGTAGGAATGTGTGAATTACCCCAACCTTGCTAGGATAAGCCCCACACTGTCAAGTTCTACTTAAAAATAAGTATACATTTTGACCCTCGCTGGTGTGGCTCGGTGGATTGAGTGTTGGCCTGTGAACCAAAGGGTTGCGGGTTGGATTCCCAGTCTGGGTACGTGCCTGGGTTGCGGGCCAGGTCCCCAGTAGGGGGCGCGTGAGAGGCAACCATACTTTGATGTTTCTCTTTCTCCTTCCCTTCCCCTCTCTCTAAAAATAAATAAATAAAATCTTTTAAAAACAAAAATAAATATGCATTTTGAACCAACAGTTTATGTCAGGGCATCTATCCTATAGCAATAAAGGC
Source organism: Mormoops blainvillei (assembly GCA_004026545.1). Taxonomy (NCBI): domain Eukaryota; kingdom Metazoa; phylum Chordata; class Mammalia; order Chiroptera; family Mormoopidae; genus Mormoops; species Mormoops blainvillei. The sequence goes on along the minus strand of PVJD01007605.1, from coordinate 44,073 downwards.
ACCAGTATAAAAAGGATATATGTATTATTGTACTATTTGTAACAGCAAAACCTGGAAACATACTGAATGTTTACTAATAGTAGAACTACTATTCCATAAGACACAGGACATCCATACTACTGCCTACTATGCTCCCATCAAAGAGAATAAGTAAAGTGTATATTCAATACGTTTTAAGGGACTAACACCATTGTAAACCTCTGATATGCATATATTTGCCCAAATATAGCAGGATCTTCACGTTGGTTATTTCAATAGGTTAGGGGCAGATATTTAACTTTACGTGTCTTTTCTTTGTTTCACTAGTTCAAAAGAGCATTTTTTAAAAATTAAAATGTAATAAAAATTTGGAAGATGTTCATGTGGTTTTTGACCACCATTACTATCATTCTATCCCACCCCGCCCCCACCCCTGCGCTCTACAAACTAGTGACCTTCATGGCGAGGAAGGCGGGGCAAAGGGCTCAATTTCCCAACTAGGTGTGGCCAGCGTAGGGTCCCTTCCCCCAGGGCACCTCTGCTGAGGTCGAACCTAAGACAGGAGGGTTTGCAGCTCTGATCGTTACTGAGGGAAACTCTGGCTTGGGTCCCTCTCCTGCGAAGAGGGTGGCTGGAAGGCACCAGATTCTCCTTCCAAACTACCCCTCAGACCCTTGCAGTAAGAGTCCTGGGGGAGGGGCTCGGCCCGAGAGGAATGCTCGGAGGTGGGCCGAACTGCTAACGCCCGGACGCCTTTGGCTTCTGAACCACAAGAGGGAGCCCGAGACTGCATGGCCTGGGAAAGTTCAATCAAGAGTCCCTGCTCGATTCCCTCTGCCGCTCTGTCTGGGCCTCCCTTTCTGAACCCGCCACGGGCCCCATTGTCTGCGGAGCTGATGGTGGGCTGCTAACCTCGGGAGGAAAGATGTTGGACAGAGCACAGGCCACGGTGGGCCCCAGAGAAATCAGCCAATGGGCCCAGTAGAAACCAAGCAGCAGGGTAATAAAAAGCCATCCTTTTAATGTGCGTTTATGTGGGTGAGGGAGGATGGGAGGAGAGGAGAGTGGTCAGGAAGTGGCACACTGGGTGTCCCTGAAAAATGAAATCAGCGAAAATGAACTTCCTATAGCAGAGAGATCACAGTCACACAGTAGGAAGAACTGTCAGAACCATCACACCCAGGCATGGAAGGCGTAGTCTGGAATCCTTTAGGAAGAGAATGCCAGGCTCCTTGTGTTTCTGTGCTGGGTATTCGTTTGTAGGGAGGGGTGGTCATAGCCACTTAGAGCAGTGAGTTTGGGCAAGAATTCCGGGGTGCAACAGTGAGCTTTTACCCCCAAAAGCCCCTTTTCCTAGCCACATGCTGAGCAAGCCTGCTTCTCTCAACCCTCGCTGTTGGTTACTAAGAGCAATACAGGGAGTGGGGATGGTACAGTGCAACCCATCTCCTCTGCTGGAGATTCAACTGAGTTTTCAACCGCCCTTAATGAAGCACAGGGGAACTGCTGAACACATGTGGAGGACTCCGGAGTTCTTAGGAAGACTGGCAGGAACTTGCACCTTGGAAAATCAGATGAAACTGTGGAAACTTCCCCCAGAAGAATGCCAGGCACATGAATGCATACCTTCGAATGTTTGCATACAACTTCAAGGCCCTATTCCCTAGGCTAAGAACCTCTGATCTACAGAAAATTCTTTCCCCAATATTTTTCCATTTGAGGATGGAAGCAGTAAGTTAATTGCCTGTGATTCAATGCGGACAGGAGGTGGCGCCGTAGAGGAGGAATTGTGGCATTTTGTTCAAGCAACCCTAGAACAGGGAAAGGGGGTGAGGCAGTGAAGGTGGAGCATAAGGGAGCCTTCTGAACTTTTGGGACTAAAACTACTGATGTCTTTGCTTCCCCTTGCAAGCCCAGGGTTCTTTGTGTGTCTCCATCCCCCAGTTATCCTGTTCTGCAAGAGCACAGGATGCACGTGATCATCAAAGAACCGTAGGTCTGGGGATCTATTTTCAGTTTCCTAGTCAATCCCGTTTTACAGTTGAGAAAGTGGGTGTCTGCATAGGTACTAACTCTCCATATGGCACTGTGTCCAGTAGACTGACAGGTACAGTTGGGAGTGTGATGGAGGTGGGCGAGGGGGCAGAAGATGGCATCAACTGTTTATTCAGGCACATTATTAGCACTTCTGCATTCCAGGCAGAGCTATTGCTAGCCAAGTAATGGCTAATGGACAGTAATGTCCATTGAATGTGGACTCTGTTTTCCAGAAATGAGTGGGTCTAATTTCTTTAATGTAGTAGTTGGCTCAGGTTTTGACAGGACCATATTTAGTCATGCTAACACTTACTTATTCATCCATCTCATTCACTTACCCTTCCTTTGAACAGACTGAGCCCAGCTGGTGGGCTGGGTGTTCAGTGAAAATGTGGTGTGGGGCTCTAGGAGCTTGGGATTAATAAAACACCATCCATGCCCAATAGCAGAGCACAGTGTGCGGGGAGGAGCAGGAAGGAGACATGTGGCCAGGTGGTGATCACCTGCCTCAAAGGATAGGATGCTGACCCCGAAGCAGGACACAAAGCTGAGACGAGGGACAGGTTCACTGCCAAGGGGGCTGGGAGAGGTCCCCAAGGGAAGGTAAGCTCTCAGCTGGCTCTGGGGATGAGTCAGATGGAGTGCGTGGGGGAAAGTAGGCAGAGGGGAAAATATGTGCAAAGGCCCTGAGGCATCGAACGGCAGCTGCAGAGACAGTGTGGGCTTCTAAGCGGAGAAAGGAGAGAAAGGAGAGTGATGAGACATGAGGATGGAAAGGTATGCAGGATGAAGGCACCAGGGAGCCCTGAGTGAGTCTGAAGCCGGGAGTGAGGGGGCAGGGCTGCACGGCTGCAGGGTGGAGGACAGGAGGTTGCCAGGCTGCGGTCCCCAAGGCCCTGGCCATAATAAAGTATTGGTGGGGTGGGGGAGTGCCGACAGAACACGTGCTCCGACAGAGCGGGAAGGGAGGAGTCAAGGGCAGCACTCAGGTACTACCACCTGGGGGTCGGGGTAGGAGGTAGTGTGGGATACAGCTGGTAAGTACAGGGCTCATACCATTGCAGGGCTCCTTATGCCTCGAGAATCCCCCACCACAGGACTCGAAATACTGCCAGCGTCTGCCATGGTCCTACAGTTTCCCAAAGGACACAAAGTAGCCCACATCCCCTTTCCTTCTGTGAGGCCCACTTCGTTTCCCATCCATGGTGCTAGTTCCCAGGCCGAGATATTCCAAAGGCTTTTGAAAGCCTCAAGCTCTGGAGAACAGCTAGCCGGCGGTGATCTGCCACCGCCTCCTCTTCCTTTAGAAGAGCCATGGGAGCCGTCGGCGGGAGAGTCCAGCCAGCCTCATGAGGAAGTTAGACGTAGCCATTCGACAGGCGAGGGAAGAGGCTCAGTAGCCGGGATCCCCCAGCTCACAGGCGATAGTGCTCCCTGAAGGCCCAGAGTGGGGTCCCTACTAAAAAGGCAGGAAGGGAGAACCTCGAGTGGCTGGGAGACAGCTGGGGAGTATGATGTGGGGGTAGGTGACAGCGGATCGGAAAGAACAGGATAGGACAGGCCCTTGGGGGGCCATCTAGGGACAGAGTAATTTAGAAGAAATTCTGCAAATCCTGCATCTGCGGGTCAGGGGAGTCCTGGGATTTGGCCTTGGGGCCTGGGAAGAGGTGGGAGTCTTACCTTGACCTGGTCCAGCACCACCAGGGGCCCATTGACGCTGCACACGGTCCTGTAGGCTGGGGGAGGGGTGGGTGGGTGAGGGTCTCACACTCAGACACGCACATACTCACAGAGGCATCCTCAGCTGGCCTTCTCGTCCCTCCCTCTGAGCACCAGCCCCATCCCCTCCTCAGCCTGGCCAGTCCATCAGAGTCATTAGCTGTGACAGAGCCAGCCACCATTGCTGTAAGGGTCGTGCCCCTGCCTGCAGGGCCCCTGCTGCCTCGGACACCTGCAGGAGGTGGGGGAGGGCCAGGGCGAGGGCAAAGGCCCCTCAGAATCCCCCCCTCTTCAGCCCTACAGGGGCCTTTCTCATCCCTGAGGCGGCTTCCCCGCTGGCCTCAGCCCCCCTCACTCACTCCCTCCTCTCTGACCCACAGTGTTTTCCAAAAGCTTCCGGCCCCCCACTGCGGCGGAGAACTGCCCTCCCCTGACCCTCACCACGACCACACTTCTCTCCATCACCCCACACTGATTGAACGCGGTGTGTGTAGGGGTGCAGGCCTCGGTGAGAAGAACCAGCCAGCACCCCTGCCTGCCATGAGGCCCTGCCAGGGAGGTTCCCTGGCTCCCCACGCCCACTGAGTGCCCATGGGCGAGGGGAGAAAGCAACAAAGAAGAGGGAAGCCGCAGAAGTCCCCAGTCCTAGTGGTTGCAGAGATCCACAAATGGGGAAGTGAGCTCTGCTTACAGGGAGAGATTGGGTTACACGGTAGGAAACACTTCCTGACTCCAGTGTTGGGGTCCCATAGAAGAAGCCACGCACTAGAAGGGGTGGCTTAGGGGTGAGATCCTCCCTCACTCATATCCCTGGGATACCCTAGCCCTTTGCTGGGGTCCTTGTAAAGCGCCAGTGAGACAACTGAGATAACAGAAGTTGGCAGGGTGTCTGTGAAGTCGCTGAGTCACTCACAGGCTGGGAGGATGTTCCAGGGGAGACTGGTCCAACCACCCTTTTAACAGGTGAGGAAGAGAGGACCCAGAAGGAGGAAAAGCCTGGCCCTGGGCCACACAGCCTGCTTGTGGCAGGGGAGGGGCCGGGACCCTCTCATTGTCTTTCTCATTGTCTTTCTCATCAGGCCCCCATGGCTCCCAGCCACTTGCCCTCTGCTTGTAGGCCAGCCCGGTGCCAAGCCAGCCCGGTGCCAAGCCGGCCCACGCCAAGGGAAGCAACATCCGCTGCTCATGCCCTCCCCAGCGGTCGGGCTCCTTGTTTTTATTGGGTATGAGTTCCTCTGCCTGGGCCTTGGGTTAGGAAGATAAACTGAGCGAGGGTACTTTTTTTCTTGGGCTTGGGCCCAGACCAGGGGATTCCCTCACTTTTTTGTCCTCAAACTAGCAATCCACTGAGTCCCACTCTCCTCTTTCCCCATCAAGGAGGTGTCCCAACTTCCATCTGAGGTCAGGCGCTAGAGGTGACCGCTCCTTGGAGTGAAGGGCCAGCACCTCCCTCTCTTTATGGTCTCTCCATCCAGTCAGTGCTGGTGTCTCCCATCTTAAAACCACTCCCTCAGCCCCAGTCCCTCTCCAGCTGTTGCCCTCACACCCCAGCTTCTCACAGGCAGGACCCACACCCTCCCCCGCCCCTGTGCTCTCTTCCTTTCCACCATCCCCCCAACCCTCGCCCTCTCCAATCTCGCTACTCTCTAGGCCACCTCTGGCTTGTGGATTGCTAAAGCCAAAGGGACCAGATCCTGGGTGTACTGTCCCCCTACAGCTCCTGGGAGGCCCTGCCCCTCCATGCCCCCCTCTCTAGCTGCTCCTCAACCTACTTGAAGGACCTGTGGATGTTGCAGGGCCTCCAGGCGGGGACCTGGCTCTGGACTTCTCACTGTCCTTCCCCCCCTGGATGACCTGTTTTTCATTCCCTCTTCCCCTCCTTTCTTCAAGCATGTCTATCAGATGCCCTGTGGGTACTAGATACGGGTAGCAAATAAAACAGGGAGCCTGCAATTAAAAACAGGGGCTAAAGATAAAACAATTTAACTACAAACTGCGGTAGGTGCTGTGAAGGGAAGGAACAGGGTAGGTGAGCGGGAGTGGGTGGAAGCCTGGCTGCTCAAGAGGAAGCAAGAACCTTTCAGGGAGGGCCCCTTGAGCTGAGGCTTCTGGGTCGGGGAGTCATCAGCAGCCCCCAGAGAGCTGGGCTAAGGGCACGGCTGGCAGAAGTGAGGAGGCCCAGAGGTGAGAAAGAGCTCGTTGCCTTTGGGGAACAGAGAGAAGGGCAGAGTGGCTGGCTTGCACAGGCTCACTTCCAGGGTGCCGGAGGATGGAGTCCCGTGAGACATGAGAGCAGAGATGTCTGCAGTGGTCACTGCTGAGTCCCCACATCTTAGAAGAGCGTGGGCATATGGTAGACACTCGGTAAATATTCATTGGATGGACTATGGAAGGTGTTGCCCGGACCCACCAGCTCATTCCCATATTTCCTACATCAAAGCCCATGTGTGACCCCGCCAGCACCATGCCAGCCCCAAACCAGATGAAGGTCCTGTCACACAGTCTAAGGGCTTGCTCCCCTGGACCCTGCCACTCCTGTGGAGACAGAGGGTGGAGGGGATGAGAGAGAGGATGCACAGGGCTGGGGGTGTGGGGGATAGGAAGACCCCGATGAGGGGGACAGGGCAGAGGCTGTGGCATCACCCTCCCCATCAAGAAGGATATTTGCCAGGCAGCCACACAGCGCCCCTCTGGCCCACCTGGCATTTTGATAAAGTTCCCAGAGCTCTGGGAAGCAGAGCGGAGCCGGAGGGCCCAGCAGAGGAAGGACGGCGAAGCAGGGAGGAGGAAAGGGATTGTGAGAACGCCAGAAAAAGCACAAGGGTGGGGAGAGTGTCACGTTTCAAAATGCCCCAGCGGAGCTGGCATCTTGCTGGCTGGCCCTGTAGAGAAAATACCAGGCCAGCCGCAAGGACTGGGATGGCAGAAGGAAGACGCAGGGCGGGTGGGCCCTATAGGGAGGTGGGGCAAGAGGGGGAATGGCCTGAGGTCCAGAAAGCCCCGGGGAACTCCTTCCGATTCTGCCAGGGAGACAAGCCTTTCGGCTTCCTCCCTGTGTTCACAGTCGGCTCCCGCCACTTCGCAGCTTCTGTCACGTGAAATCCTCATTAACCCTGACATCCAACGACTCTGCCTCGGGAGTGGAGCGTCTGAGGAGAGGGAAGTGGGAGGGGTCATGCGCACAGAGAGGGGATTGGATCTGCCGCCCCGCCCCCGTCCCCAAGGAGGAGGGGCGGGTTTGGGGGGAGCCTAGGGGCTGGGGCAAGTGCCTGCCTGCAGCAGAGCCAGGCTCTGGGGCTGCCAACTTCTCAGTTCTGTGCCTCCCCCAGCCCGGACCACAGGGGTGACCAGCATACAGTCTGTAAGACCCCCATCTTATTCACTGCGGCAGCCTGGTCTGTAAGCCGCCTTCCCAGGCTTCCAGCAGGCACGGTGCCTGGGCCCAGGTGGGCCTCGTAAATAGTTGCTGGGTGAATACATGACTCTGTAGCCTGGCCCTTCCCTGCAGATGATCAGTTATGTGGCTGTTTCTGTTCAGCATCTGGCTATTCAATCCTTCCAGGCTCTGCCCTGGGCTGTAACCGACGGGTCCTCTCTCCTTTGAAGTTCCGCAGAGCTCCAGGTTGGCACCCTAGGGGGTGCCCTGTTTTCCAGCCTGTCTGTTCCTTGACAAGACCGCTTCTCCCCTCGGACTAGGGCGTCCCACTGTCAGACTAGTCTCCGTCTCTTCTTCGAGGCTGTCTTGTTTGGACACAACCAAGGTGGTGGCTGAGCAATAATGGCGTCCTTGACGGAAAGTTAGGCCTTTGGCTTGTACCCGCCCCCAACTCTGCGCACTGTGTCCATAGCACGGAGTGACAAACTGAGGCCCAGAAAGTCGGCTGATTTCTCCTGGGGCACAGCACAAAGCAGGACAATATCCTGTGGCACCCGTGGAAATGGCCACTACCCCAGCCCTGGGACACAGCCTTGACCCCAGAGAGGCGAAGGCTGGGGGCAGTACTCAGGCAGAGTGCTGAACCAGAAGACCTTGGAGGGGCGCTTCCTCAGCAGGCCTTCCTGAGACTTTGCAGACTCTCCCTCCAGCTGCTCTGCCCACCCACCCCCTCTCCTTTGTCCCGCTGACACTTTGGGTTGCACTTTGGGCCGCAGGCTGGAGGAGCCCTCCCTGACCCCGTCTCCCCACCGCCTTCCCCGTCAAAGGCTCAGCAGGGGGCTCTGGCAGCCCACTAATTAGGACAGCCCAGCCACACACCTGCAGCATCCTGGGAGCGGGCTGAGGCCAGGGTGGGGGCAAGCCCAGGGCAGCAGGTCCTTCACCTCCTCCCTGATCCCACTGGAGGAATTAGGGGAGGCGGGGCAGGGGCTGGAATCTGATGGTTCTTAGAATTAGCCCCAGACTCTTGCAGGGAGGAGTCTCTCAGTGTAAACGTCCCAGGCCTTTCGGTTGAGGAAACGGAGGCAGCCAGTGGGGTGGCGCTCAGGCCCCTGGGCAATCTGCCCTGGCTCCGCCCCTCCAGCCGGGCTGCCGGCCTGTCCGTCGTAGCTTTTACTCCTGCTCTGCTCTTCGCCCCTCGCCCTGTCGGCCTAGCAACTTCTGCCCTACAAGACCAGATAAAGCCATTCCACCTTCCTTTCTTTGGGGAACAACTTTGGCTCTGAGGGTGGCAGAGGGGTCCCTTATTTCCCGGAGCGGATATTGTTGGGATTCACTCTCCATTCAGACTCCACCCCGCCCCCTCCTTTCGGCCCACTCCCTCCCCAGCCATTGCAGTGCCTCAGGCCACTTCTTCCTCCCCTTGGGTCCAGGACTCACCCCACCCATTGGCCCAGTGAGCCCTGGGGCAGGGAACCAGCTGCCCTCCTCCTAGGATCTGTGTCTACACAAAAAGTTCTCCTGTCTGCCCTCAGTGGGTTGGAGCATTAGCCCAAACATCAAAAGATTTCGAGTTCAATCCCTGGTCCAGGAGCCTGTGGGAGGCAACCAGCAAGGGATGGACGTTCTCTCTCTCTCCCCGCCTCTCTAAAATCAATAAACATATCCTCGGGTGAGGATTAATTTTTTTTAAAAGTTCTCCTGCCTAGAAGTGCTGAGCGGCGCCCCCCACCCCCGTAGAAGGCCAGACTCCTGGAGGAGGGCAGCAGGGTTGAGGGGCGCAGGAGTCCTGCCTCCTGCCACCTGAGGGAGCAGCTCTGGTCTTTTCCCCTCAGGCTCTGGAGGAGGAGAGGAGGGGAACTGGTGCAGGCTGCAGGAGCCCTGCCTGCCCTGGGCGTGGGTGGGTGTCAAGGCTGGGCTGGGGCCGTTTCCTGGGTGTATCCGGTGAGGATGCTGGTGTGCAAAAAAAGCAAAAGTGGTGACCTCTGTCATTGCAATAACATCTTTAACACAGCTGTGGAGACTGAAGGGGCTTCCCTTGCACTAACCTCTGCCTCTGGGTCAGCTGTTGTGGATAAACACATTTGTCTGGGTGGGGGCCACATGGAGCAACACACTTGCAAACCTGGTGAGTGGGGGAGGTTTGCTGCCACCCCTGGGTTCCAGGCTGGTTCAAACTTGACCCAAGGCTTGTTGACTATAAATAAGGAACTGGCTGGGGGAGTAGGGGGTGCAACTTGCAGAGTCCCTGGGAGGGCACATTCCAGGGACAAGGAAAGCAAGTACGTAAGTCCAGACTCCAGACCCCACACCCCACTCAGGACTCTGGCATCCCTACTGTCCCACAGGGAGGAGGGGTGACAGAGAGGAGCCTCCAGGGGTGGGCCATCACACGGGACTGGACAAGAGTCAGCCAACTCCTCTCAGGTCTCCAGGCCTGGGTTCTGGACCCAAGAAGGGGCCAGCCAGTCACTGCATATTTCTGGGCCTTGGTGACCCCCTCTTTGCCCCAGGGGAGAACCTGGGCCTCCATCCTCTCTGCACCTCCACAGGGTGGGGCTAAGAGGGCCACTCCTCTCCGTTTCTCCATAGCTGGAATATACTCTACCCCTCAGGGCCAGCGTGGGCCCAAGGAGGTGCCTCACACCCCCTGCGTTCCTCTTGGGGCTCCACTCCCAAGTGCAGACTAAGCTCTCAGCCGCCCTCTCAGGTCACTCCCCGCCTCCTCCACCACACACACTGGACTGTGTAAGTGGAGAGGGAGGGAGGGAGGGGCGGCTCTGCTGGGCCAGCTTCTCCCCATATACACCCGGTTAGCAGCCTCTGGCTCAGCTCAGCTAGTGCTGGACAAGCCGGTTTACTCCAGTGAGCTGGGCTGCCTGAGAATTCTAGAATTTGCCAGGCTAGGGAGAGTGACCTTGGGCTAGGAGAGATGGCAGGGGCAGAGGGCGCCTCTTGGTCCTGGGGGCCTTACCAGGTTCTCTGTCCCAGGCTTCTGGACTTGGCCCGCCCCCGCAGGACAGGCACCCTCAGGCCACCCCAGGGACACTCCCTCCGAAGCCTACACAGGTCACTGCAGCACACACGCCTAGATGCCTGGATGCCGGGCGTGCGCGCTCCCCCAAACCGTACACATACGGACCTGTGTCATTACCTGACCCCACAGTCACCGTGTTCTCCCTGTGAGCACACATGCTTGAGTGTACATGCACACATACACACACCCTCACCCTGAGTGTGCAAGCATGCAGTTTCCCCCTTCATCCAAAATGACATACATACCCACATTTCCCCACTCGATCACACACACTCAAGCTGTCACACACATCCACACATACCCTCACCCAAGTGAAGGTGGGAACACACACACCCAGGCACATGCTTCCCCTGGTGACTTATACATGCAGACATCCTCCTCCAGAACGCACATATGGCATGCACGCATTGCTATGACACACACAGTGTCACGTGTTTCCCCATCTTGAGAATGCACACAAACTCTGCATTGCTATGCATGTCCCAGGAACAGCTGATTATACATTTCCTCATGCTGGGTGTTCTGGTGTACACACGCACAGACCCCAAACACACACATGCTCACATACACATGCACTCAGACGCACGTACAATCTCAGGGGCAGTTGGGAACTCGCTCTGGACTTGGGTCTCCACACAGGATCAGGGTGATGACAGGGAAGCTCCTGCAACGACTCTCCTGTCCTCTCCTCTGGGGTAGCCTGGGCTGGGGACCCCCATCTCTCCACCTGCAGGGGTGGCTCCTTGCCCAGGCAGCCTATGGCATCACTCTACTGGACCAAAAGCCCTGTAGGTCTCCCCAGTTTTCTAGTCCTCCTCTTTCCCTGAGGCTAAAAAGTGGTGCCTTTGGACCCAGCAGCCCACACTAACCTCACCCGCTGGGGGTCATACTCACTGACACGGGGGTGGGTGATGTAGTTTCGGGTGACCGCCTGCATGTGCTCGCGGGCTGCGCTCAGGTTGCCATCACTGCCGGGGAGCCCCCCAGGCCTGCTGTCTACCTCCGTGGCCATGGCGAGCTGCGAGTAGAGTGCCTGCGCCTGCTGAGGCAGGTCCAACGCTGCAGGCCCAGCTGGAGCTGGAGAGAGCTGACCAGCCTGCCCCTGCAGTTTCTCCTCCCCTCTCCCCTCCTCTCCTCCCCCAGTCAGCTGTAAACAGGGAAACTTGGTTTCCTGGAGCAATTCCAGATACGAGAGGTGCCCTAGGCTACCTGAAGCAGGAAGATAAGGGAGGGGGGGCAGAGGGGTCCGCTGGCTTCTCTAGCCTCTGCCCTTGGCGAATGTTCCTCCACCTCCAAATGAGTGTGGACTCATTTCCTCCCCCTGGAACTTCAGGTGCTCTCACAGCCCCAGGCCCCTCACCATATCTCTTCCCGGTGTCCCCACTCAGGTCTTCTCACACACACCCTGCCCTCACCCTGCACTCTCGGCCGTGACCATACCGAGGTACTGCTTCCCCTGTACAATTCCATTATCATCTTCCGAACACCTAGGGAGGATCATTCTTGGGCCAGCTTCAGTGCCATCTCCTGCAGGAAGCCTTCCCTGACCCTTCAGCTCCCCGGACTCACTACACATCGGGTCTCTTTCCTCCGTCATGCCCTTGAAGGGGGACCAAACTCCTGCCACCCAAAAGCTGCCTTTTGGGATATTGATTTTAAGCTGGCTATTAGGAAACAAAAGACTCAGAAAGAAGCCCCTCTCTGCTTTCCTGACTAAGAGATCAGATGGGAAAACCTGTTTCAGGAAGGGAACCTTAGCATAATCACCTTAGCTTTGGACAGGGAGACTCCAAGCGGGAGACTGTGGATGAGGTTCCCCTACACCCCCTCCTGTCCCACTGTTTCCTCGGTTGCCTAACAAAAATGGACCTGCCATCTCTGCGTTCTGCTCTTTCCCAATTACCTGCCAATCGTCCATTTTTACTTTTAAAATCTAAGATCCCGTTCCCCCTTTCTCCTTTGTCCCAAATGACACAAATACCCAATTTTGCTTTGCTGTCTTTGAAATGTTCATGCTTGTGAATTCCCCTGTGCATATATTAAATTCTTTTTTCTCCCGTTAATCTTTGTTAATTTGATTATTAGCCCAGCTCGAAGAACTTAGAAGATGGCCAGAAAAGTATTATAATTATGTTTTTAGCCCCACACCCTTTCGGATAGTCCTCCTTGGCTGCCATCACTGGTCTCTGGACCCTCAGAGTTGAGCCTGTGTCTCCTCTGTAAGACTTGGGTTCCTCGAGCCTTTCTGTCTCATGTCATTGACAGCTCCCTGAGAACCAGGACAGGCCTCGCTCCATGTGATCATGGAACCCCGTTTCATCTTCTTATATTTTACCTCCAGGGTCCCATGCAGCCGACCTCCACAGACAGTTTTAGTCTGTGGTGGAAAGTACAAATGGAGGAACAATTTTTTGTGCCAGGTGCCTAAAGGAGTTGTTTTCTCCTGGGCCAGCGGGGAGTGACACGGTTCTGCTGGGCAAGGTAGGGTGGACACTGGGTGGTGGCTGGACGCTCCCAACTCAAGCTCTGCCCCCGTCACCCATATGTCTCATTCCAGGCCCGGGATTTCCCTCCCAGCACCCAATTCTGGGTGACTCGGGGCAGTCAATTTGAAACCAAATATGTGTTTCCCAGAACAGCCTGGAGCAGACTGTTTCTCCCCACAGAGTCCAAATCTTACCCCGCATCCTCCAGCCTAAGCACCCATTTCAGGTCTCTGGTTCCTCTCTCACAACTTGCATTCTTTCACAGAACTCCTTTGAGTGTGACTGTGAAGGGCACGCACAAGAAGGGGGGATGTTGCGATGATGTTCTGATTCTTGACTGCAGTGGTTGTCCATGACCCTCACACAGTGATGAAATGACATGGACCTACGCCCGCATGGTCCTAACATTAATTTCCTGTTCTGATGTTACATGATTGTTACAGAAGATGCGACCATTGGGGGAAACTGAGTAAAGAGTACAAGAAATTTTCTTGACTATCTTTGCAACTTCCTATAAATCTACAGTTATTGCAAAATAAGAAGTTAAATAAAAGATTCTTGTTTGAGCAACAAAAAAAAAAATCAATAAATAAGTGCTTCATATCGCTGTGTCTGTGATGATTGGACCTCCTCAAGCAGATAGGTCTCACCTGGCTTTATCTTTGATACCCTGTCTCAGGCTCTCTGGGTCCACCCTCTCGAAGGACTTAGTATCTCCCCCCTCAAGTATTTTTATATTTGAAACAGGAGCTTGCAAAGGACAATGCTGAACCCATGAAAGCATGATAGTGCTATTATGGGCCTGGGAATGTCCAGGTGGAAGTTCTAATTGAGAGTGGGAGCCAGGTACCCCCATCCCCACCCGCCCTAACTGTGAACACTGCACTAGTTTCTGGCCCATCCGGTGAGACCTACCCCTCACCTTTGCCCACTTTCCTGCCCAGGGAGGAGAGGAACAGAGGGTGTGGTGGGGTAGTATGGTGCTGTGGGGACTCCGCTTCCCTTCATCATTGTTTTCCTTTTATTTCAGTGAGAGGCACACACACACCACACTCTCACACACAAACTGAGGACCAAGGCTGTCTGGTCCTGGTCAAGAGAGTCTCTGAGCTGGGGAGGGCACGTAGGTCAGGGCATGTGGCTGCCCACCTCCCCTAGGTCTGGCTGGGAGGCAGAGGTGGTGCTGTGCTTGGGGACAAAGTGTCACACGGGGGGAGGGGCGGGGTGCAGGTTTAAGCATTCGCTTTCTTGGCGCCACCAGGGCTGCCCACTCTCCGTTCTAGCCGGCTGTAGCTCCGGCTGTAGGGCTCGAAGGCCGAGGAGCCCAGTTCATAGCCGGTGGGCAGGTCCAGGAGGGGCGCGGCCGGGAAGCAGAGCCCTGGCGCAGGGGGCGGCAGCGGAGGGGATGCGGAGGCCGAGGTCAACGGGGCGACGCGCGGGGAGGAGTTCCTGGGGTCACCCAAGGAGGTGCCCCTCTGGCCGCCTGGCAGGCCCGCCAGGCCGGCTGTCAGTGACAGGAGGCTGGGGGCCCTGGGCACAGACAGCAGCCGGCCCTGCTCCAGCAACCGCAGGATGTTGGAAGTGGCGAAGGCTTCGGCCGCGGAGGAGGACGTCCGCTTCTCCAGGTCTCTGCTCTGGTCTTTCTTCTGTTTGGTGCGGCGGTTCTGGAACCACACCTTCACCTTGGCGTAGTGGGGGCAAGGGTGTCAGGAAGGCAGAGGGGCCGGGCAAAACAAAGGGGGCACGTGGGAGGGGAAAGGGAGAGGAGGGGCATGGGAGTGCAGGGGTTTGGGGAGAGGGGAGCAAAGGTGGAGTGAGAGGGGAAAGAGCATTCAGATTGTCATTAAGGTCTCCGCCAACCAGCCTGCTCTGCGTAAACCGATAAGGGACCCTGGCCCCCCAAATCATGGACCCCCCTTCACTGCTGACTCTGATCTAGGGTGGGGGAATGAATTGGCAGATGGAGGGTGGAGTCGGCAGGGCACAAATTAAGTTCCCTTCTTGGCTCAACATATCTTCCACTCTTAGCCAAGTTCAGGGTTTCAACCACCATTTATGTGCTGGTAATTCCCAACTCGAGATCCGGGCCACTATCCAACTGCTGCTGCCTGTTAAACTCCGTGTGCCCGGACTCAGCTCAGATCCACTCCCCACGCAGGGGCCTCTCCTCACCTTCCTTCTTCCATGAGGGGCACCTCCATCTACCTAAGCAGAGACCTGCAAAGAGCCCCCGAGTTCCCCTCCCTACTCCCCAGCCCGGGCCCTTCTCATTTCCCTTGCTCGTCTCCCCCAGACTGTGGCAGCCTCTCTCCAGCTGTTCCTCTCAACTCAGCCCACCCACCGGGAGAGCCTCCTAGGGAGCCTAACTCACTCCTCCTAACCTCAGACCAGTCCACTCAGAATGGGGGTGGCTGGGACTCTGACGCCAGGAGCCTTAAAGCTCACCAGGTGATCCCAAGGTGAGAGAACCACTGTTTAAGGATATTCTTGCCTCACATCCAAAACTTGACACTTGCAGGGCTGGGAGCCAGAGGAAACTGGAAGTCTCTGGCTCATGGCCTGCCCTGACTCTGACCTGCTCAATTTCGATGCACTCTCCAAGAGGGCCCAGAAACAAAATGCACTTCCGGGGGCGTGGCCTTCCCCTTGTCTTCTGGTGCCTGCTATGGTCTCCCTGGGGGCTGCCATCTGGCTTGCTTCCTCCCCTGGTTCACCTGGAGCTCAGTGAATGCTTGGTGACTTCACCCCTGATCCCTTGTGGTACCACACTGTGATCCCTGTCCTGTACATTGGCTTCTCATCCAAATGTTCAGACAATTCAACTTAATTGGGCACAAAGAAGGTAAGGAAGAGTCTAGAAATCTGAATGAATCCTGAGAAAGCCCTGTGTTTTCTCTGCTTGAATTAGGAGCACTCCTGGGCCCTCCTGGTGTCCAGGTAAGAGGGTCAAGATTCTGGTTGGCAGCAGGAAGAGAAGAGGAGCAAAGAGGTACAGAGAGAAGCAGGCACTTGGAGAGCGCTGGGCCGTGCATTCACTGGAGCACCAGAGAGGAGGTCTGTGAGCTCCTGGAGCTGATGTCTTGGGTCCACAGTGACCTTTGGCTTCCAGTCTCCACCAGACCTGGTTATGCCATGGTTCCTGTTTATGGATTTCCACAAGACTGTGCCTCCTTTTTTGTCCCCTGGGAGTTCATTCATTATCTGAGTACACTTGAAGAAGTCTCTTATCTTTTCTCCCAAAGAACCCCGACCAAGACCCCCTCAGATAAATCAGAGAAAAACCAGCCAGCCCCCAGAGAAAAAGCTGACATACTTTCCACACAGCTCCACTTGGATCTCAAACACAACTGATCTGAAACAAAACTTTGCATTCCTGTTCCACTATCCTGTTTCTTTCCATCTTTCTCAACTCATTAAGTAGCATCGTCGACCATTTCTCAGCATTCATTCAGTTATTCAAGCCCAAACCACTTCTCTTTCCCTCAGCCTGTGCACATAATCCAGGAGCAGGTCCTAGCAGGTCGTATCTCCAAACGAAAGTACATCTCAGAGCAGTTCACTTTTCCCCTCTACCACCACTCTGTTCAAGACAACGTACAGTAGCTCCTAGCTGGTCCACCCTTGCTCCCATTCTCCAGATGGCAGCCAGAGCGACCTCTGGAACTACCAGTCATCTCGTGCCACTCCTCATCCAACACCTTACCAACTCTAAGCACAACATGATCTATTCTACCCATCTATTCTATTACCCACCAGCTCTAGCCACACTGGCTTTCTGACACTTCTAGAATATTCTATGCCAGTTTCTACTATCAGATCTTCACTTACCCTATGTCTTGACTTCTCTTCTTCTGGCTCCTCATCTAGCTGTCTCTCTCTTCTCTGTCATTCACATCTCGGCTCAATGTCATTTCCTCAAGAAGTTTTTCCTGACCACCCCAATAAAGAATGTCCTTCTAGTCTCTATCATGTCATGTTTTAGCTCCCTCAGAGTACTGTTAAAAAAGAGACAACAGGCCCAAAATGGAGTCACTTGCGCTAGGCCCACATCACCAAACTGAGACTCAATACCTAACCTAATAGCAATTTCATTCTCTACCAGGAACATAATCTTAGTCAGCCCGGAATCCCCTGGTCAGCACTAATGAGATAACACACTTGATAGCCTCCTTCCGTCCCCCATAGGTAGGTTACCTAAGCCTGAAACAATCCCTCCTGCCTGTGAAAACCTTCCATTTTGCACAGCTCCTGAGAGCTCCTTCTGCTTGCCAGAAGGGATACTGCCCAATTCATGAATCATTCAATAAAGCCAATAGGATCTTTAAATTTTACTCAGTTTAATTTTTGTTATTTAACAGCACTCACCACTTTTAAATGCTGTTTGTCTGTCTTATGCAGAATATAAACTGTGTGAAGGTGGGTCCCTGGCCTGTTTTGTTCTCTGCTATATTCCCCAGTACCTAGAACAGTGTCTGTGACATAGGCAATAAAATTTATTTATTTATTCATTTATTTTAATCCTCACATGAGGATATGTTTTATTGATTTGAGGGGAGGGAGGGAGAGAGAGAGAGAGAGAAACATCAGTGTGAGAGAGAAACATCCATCAGCTGCCTCCCGTATGTGCCCCTACGGGGCATCAAACCTGCAACCTAGGCATGTGCCCTGCCCAGGAATTGAACCCACACCTTTTGGTGTGTGGGACAATGCTTGCATCAACTCAGCAACCTGACCTGGGCTTCAATAATATTTTTGAACATAAGTATGGGTGAATATATTGAGAATTCCATCGCATTCTAGCTATATAACCTTGGGTAAGTTAATTAATCTCTCTGAGGCTTGGTGTTCTGAAACTGGAATAATATTACCCGTAAGGCCATTTTAATAAAAATTAGATGAGCTAATAAATGTGTCTACATTTAATTTTTGTTGTGCCTCAGTTTTCTTCTCTTTAGAGAAGGCCCCTGGGACTTGTGACTGGCATCTGACATGGGACTGTCTTGTGAGTCCGAACCCTTAACCTGCAGGGCCTGTGCTAACTCCAGGGGTTAGTGTAAGGGTTGAATTGAATTGAACTGTTGGACACCCAGTTGGTTGCTGTTGGTGTTGGAAAAGGTCACACACATGGTGTCAGAAGAGAAACCTTACACTTACCCCACAAGGTTGTGGCATGGACTAAAGGAGTTAGAATATGTTGAACACTCAGAACAGTGCCTGGTACACAGGAAGCTCTCGATAAATGTGAGCTACACTTCATATTATCTGCAAAATTCCAATTTGGGGAAAGAGAAAGGAGGGTGGCAAGTGATAATCAATAAGGTGGGGATTGCTTGAGGGCTCACTGTGGGCCCAGCTCTGTGCTGGGCTCTTCTAGGAGGTCTGAAGAAACATGGCCTCCAAGCACATTCTTGCCCTTGGGAGGGGAGTGCATACTGGTGGTGCCACCGCACTACACCACACACACAACAACAACACGCACACACACTTCACAGTTCAAGCCATAGAAAGGTTGGTTGGGAGGAGGGAAGGCTTCCTAGAAGAGGAGGGGCTTGCCTTTGACCTTCAAAGGTGTATGGGGGGCAGGACAAGGATGAAGGCTGAGAAGGGGGTTGCTGGCCTGGACATCAGAGGTGCATGTGGAGAGCAAAGTCTCGGGGGAGAGTTTGGGGCAAAATTAGGTGATGCAGAGGGTAGTTAGGACAAAGAATGTGGGCAGATATTGAGGGCTGACTCTGTGCTCAGACTTCAGGATTTGAAGATGTCTCCCTGATGTCCCCCGGGAGCACTGGCCTGGCCCAGCCCCTGCAGCTTCCTCAGGGAGCATGGGGAGCACCACCTGGCTTTCCGGCCCCAGGCTGAGCCCAGCTGCAGGGAGAGCCCAGCTGCCGGGAGCCCCCTGCTGGGTTGTTTGGGGCTCTACAGAGGCGTCTGGAGGAAAACAGGTCCAGGTGGGGAGGATCGACCTGGGCCTGCAGGACATCAGCCCTTGTCCAACAGGTCCCATCCTCCCTGCCTTTCCCTCCTCCTCTCGCCCCTTCCCACCTCTCTCTCTGCCCCATTTGGAGTTACCCCAGGGGGGTGAGGAAGTCCAGGCACACCTGACTGCCCCATCATGAGAGGTGGACTGGACAGCACTCTGTCAGTGTGACTGGAAGAGCTGAAGGAATTCTGACAAGGGAGGGGATGCCATCCCGACTTGACTGCAGCACATGGACCGAGAGGGGAAGAAGCCTCACCTGTCCTCCTACATCCTTCCCCAGGAAGCACACCCTTCCAGCCTACGGGCTTCCTCACGCCTCTCTTCCCTCTCTTCTCTTTACAAATCCCGTTTGGGCCTTGCTTACAGTACATCTGTTGACTGATTTCCCTCACATATGAGGTTAAACTACTAGAGCTGTAGCTATCGAAAGGCCTCTGAGTCAATCTTGGACAAGCTCCAGGTCGACTGCCCAGTTTACAGGCAGCACAGAGATGCCGGACTGCTTCTCCAAATCCCAGCTCTGGAACTTACTGGTTCTATGACACTGGGTATGATCTTTCCTCATCCGTAAAATGGGATAATACTGGTAGCTACATCAAAGGGTTGTTGGAAGGGATTAGTCATTGACATCTCCAGAATTGTAACTGAGCAGACACCTTATTTTCTTTAATCTGGGCTTTTCTTTTGATTTTTTTCTTTTGACTCCAACTGGCCTCACCTAGCACCCTGACTCACCCACCTCCCTCTCCCCTGTTTAATCATTAAGCCCTCAGGACAGTGAGGTTCTGGTCAACAAACAGTAGTCTTAAAAACTAGGTCCTGGGTCTACTGACCATTGAGACAAGAATTTTCAATTAAGCTAAACATAAAATCTTGGCCTCAGTTGTGTTTTATCTCTGGGTGCAATAAGTGAACCCATCCAACAGAACAATTCCTTGAGAAATCGAACGAAACGACTCCATGGCTGACATCAGGACCAGATGCAATGATCAGTTACCCCCTACCCTAGCACGAACCAATCAGCAGAGACCACGACCCTAACTCTATCAGTCACCATGACTAAGGAGTTTTCCCTACATAATCCACCCCCTAGAAGCCATTGGGAAGCCAGCTCCCAGAGCGTGCGTTACCTGTGACTCTGGGTACGGTGCCATCTCCTTAATAAATCCTTACTTTCTTGGTTGAAAAAAAACCCAACAACAACAACAAAGTTGTTGGTACAAGTAAGTGTCAAGTAAGTATTATTATTGTTGTTGTTGTCATGACATAGCTCTACTGCCAGCTTGAAATGTCTCCATCACAGAGTAGGTACTTGGTTTACAAAAATTTTTCCTTTGGATTAAGCATACTATTGTTAAAATGCTAGCCCCTTCTTGGGTGAAGGGGGTTTTCAGACCTCTTCTCTGTAACAAGAGGTTCTGAGCCACACAGGGATGAAGGGAAGGTGACAGAGGGCGGGAAAAGTGAGAATGGGGAAATAAGGTCCCAGCTGTGTACAGTCTTATCTCTTCCCTAATCCAACCCCTCACCATCCCTTTCTGCAGGCTTCTCTCACATGCCAACGCCCCTCCTAAGCCACTCCTTGCACTGTGAGTGTCCCTTCCTCCAGGTGTCTCTGGCCTCTCCCCCTATTCCACCCAAATTGCCTGATGCGCCCTGAAGTTGGCATACACCAACTCTGTCTTGTCAGCACTGTATTTATTTTCTCTGGTTTACCTGTAACTTTATGCCTGTCCCTAATGCATGTCTGAACTTCTCCAAAGTTGGTTCTCACACCCAGGGGGTTCCCAGGCTGTCAGCGCAGGGGTGGAGTGGCCCAGAAGCCCTCCTACCTGGGTCTCCGAGAGGTTCAGCTGGCGGGCCAGCTCAGTGCGCTCCCGGCCCACCACGTACTGGCAGCGCTGGAACTCCATCTCCAGGCGGTAGAGTTGCTCAGCCGTGAAGGATGTGCGGGTCCGCTTGGGCCGGTCCAGGTCCAGGCCCCTGGGAAGGACAATTTCCCGGATGGTCCCTTTGGCATCTGCAGGGGCCATGAAAGGAGGCAGGTTAGTTCCTTCGTTAAGGAGTTAGGCTACCAATAAGCATCTTAACTGCATGGGAACTCCTTGAGCATGGGCCTGACTGTGTGACCTTTGACAAGTTGCTTACCCTCTCTGGCTCTAGCTCTCTTAATCACTCAGCGCAATATGTTGCATGTAATGGGTATATGTATGTGAATGGCCCTCAGTACAAATGTCGGGTCTATCATAGCCTGGGCAGAAATGACTCACTCGGGCTCAGCCAGGGCTCTGTTCTCTCAGCAGAGTAAGGAACAAACGGAAAGAGATATACCAAGTCTTCAAGTGCAAAGGAAAGGTGAGTTTGCATTGGATGTGGTCAGTTAGGTAAGACTTACTGGAGATGTCTCGAGCCAGGCCCTAAGCCCTGTGTGTGTGTGCACATGGGTGGGCACTCTGCACAGACCCTCCTGGGGTCCACGGACAGGCTAGCTGGTGTGAGGTAGAGGACAGCCTGGGGAGCTGGGGTCCCTGGGAGGATTCCAAGGACCCTTGCCACTCCATCAAGCTGGGGTGCCTTCCAGAGGAGGGCTGCTGCCACTCCCCATTTACCTGGTTCTGAACAGCAGGGCCACCCTCCTGGGCCCTTCATGCACGGGATCTCCAATATTCTGGACCCTACTTGAGAGAGGTTGAAAACCCTGCGGCCCACGTTCACCAGGTGGTCCCACTTAAAGAACTCAGTCACAGCAACGGTGTGTTCAGCAAGTCAAATGCTTAGGGTAGGGACTGTTATTTCCATATACACCACTTTAATGATAGAGACAAAGATGGTCCATATTTAAACCATACACACGGATGGCTTGAAATCTAGTTATTAGAAAATTTTATGTCAAAAGTTAGAGTGTGGAAATATGTGGCATTGTATTTGTAGAATTTACCGAACCACTCCCAACACACGAGGTTGTTAATAACAAAGCTAAACTAACAGACATTTACTATTACTTAGGAAGATTAGTGCCAATGGGAAAACTTAACCAACTCAAGGCAGCCCTGATCCAGACACTCTCCACAGTTGCAGACACTCGAGCCCTGCTCTTACGTTTTGCTCATGATAACAGCCGACACCTCTGCAATGCTTGCTCTGAGCCAGGCACTGTTTCAAGCGCTTTAACCCTTCCAGTGTCTCACTGAAGTTGAAATGGGGGTACAATTACCCCCATTTTACAGACAGAGAAAGAAACAAATTTGAAGTAACTTACCCAAGGTTGCACTGACATCATTCAGTAAATTCTAGAAACACCCTCATTTTACATTGTGAGTGCCCTCTTTTAGTAAGTCTTAGTGATTCAATTGTTAGATTATGATGAAGAACACTTTGGTCATGGGGTAAAATGGAACCTTCTGGATGGGTTCACCCAGAGGCAGATTAAGGTTGGTTGAGGCCCCAGGCTCAGAAGAAAATATTGGGCCCCGTAAAAAAAGAGAGAGAGACAGGGAAAATAAAAATACATGCCTTCAGAAGTTGGGGCCCGGGGCACCTGCCTGGTGCACCCACCGTTAAATCCACCTCTGGGTTCATCA
Organism: Mormoops blainvillei; assembly: GCA_004026545.1. Taxonomy (NCBI): domain Eukaryota; kingdom Metazoa; phylum Chordata; class Mammalia; order Chiroptera; family Mormoopidae; genus Mormoops; species Mormoops blainvillei. The sequence continues at coordinate 21,878 of PVJD01007605.1, read as the reverse complement.
CTGCCCTGGAGGCATAGGGAAGGAACTACATTTGGGATGTGTCTGTCAGAAGTCTCCCTGTGAGCCACAGGACTGCAGAGCCTACCTTGAGAATCCCTGAGGGAGTGGGTGAACCTGAGACCTCTCCCTCCAAAATTCCCCACCATAGGATCAGAGACTGGTTCTCCCTGGCTCTGGCCAGGGCGCGTTCGCTCCTCCAGGGTGCGCTGTAGCTCATCATGGGCTCTGGCTCTCAGGTCCTGCCCTGGATCTCAGAGGTTCTCAAGCACCTTCGTATTCACAGTCAACCCTCAGGGAGAAGGTGAGTCTGGGTGGGCGGACAGTCACTGCTCAGAGGTGCCCCCCCGAACCGTGCTGGCCTTGCACAGGGGTGCTGGGCAGAGCAGGACAAATGGATGTGGGCCCTGCTTGGAGTGTTGGGGCAACCACAGGCCTTTTGGGACAACACCAGCTTCTCCCTCCAATTCTTTCTACATTCCAGAAAGGTGGGGTCATGTTTGTGATCCTCTTGTGACTGGGTCCCCTTTGCTCAGATCCCACTATTTCCAATCGTTAGCACAGCCTGAGAATGTCCTCACAACCCCCAAGTGACTCCGTCTCCAAAGGCACTGATTTTTATTAAAAGTGCCTTGGGAGTGTGGTGCAGAAAGCTTCACATCCTCTCCCCAGTAAGCCCCCAAGGGGCTTCCAAGCCTGTGCTCCTAACCACTGAGGTCAGACCATCGACTGTCACCACCACCCTTTCTTCCTTGTGCGAGAGCTAAGAGGAGCATTCCCACCCCAGGGAGCAGTCAAGTTCCGCTGTTCCTCTCAGGGTCAGGGGAGGCAGGGGCCACATAAGAAAGGCAACTTCAGACTTGGCTGCCAGATATCGAAACTTGTCATACAGATAAGCACATGAAAAGATGCTCGGCATTGCTGGCCATTAGGAGAAGAGAAATCAAAACCATGCGAAACATTAGAATAGCTAGAATAAAGAACACAGAGTGCCAAATGTAAGAAACTGGACCTCTCAGGCATTGTTGGTAGGAATGTAAATGGTTCAGCCACTCTGGAAATCAACTGGGCAGTTTCTTAAAGAGTTAAACATATACTTCACACAGAACCCCATGATCACACCACTGGGTATTTATCCTAGAGAAACAAGGTCTTAGGTTCACATCAAAACCTGCACATACAATTGAAAAAAAGAAACTCTGCACACAAATGTGCATAGCAGCTTTAGTTGTAATAGGCCCAAAATGGAAAAAAACTCAGATGTCCTTCAATAGGTGAATACTTAAACAAGCTACCCAGCAAACAAAAGGAATGACTATTGACAGACATGACAATTGACACATATCTCCAGGTCATTATGCTAAGAGAAAAAAAAAGTCCCCAAGACTCTGTATTGTATGATTGATTTCATTTATATAAGATTACCAAAAGGACAAAGTTATTGAGGTGGAGCACAGATCCGTGGTCGCCAGGGATTAGGGATGGGGGGCGTGACTATAAAGGGATAGCATGAGGAAGGTCCTTGGTGGTAACAGGACGGTTCTGTATCTTGATTGTGGTGGTTGTTACGTGCATCTACAATGTGACAAAATGTCATCGGACTATATATAAAAACAAAATATAAGTGTATGCAAAAATAAATCAAATCCGTAGGTCTGTAGGCTAGTCAGTTATATTGTGCCAGTGTCAATTTCCTGAGTTTGATAATGTGTTATAGGTAAGTAAGATGTCACCATTGGGAGAAGACCATCTTGTGAGTCTGAAATGATTTCAAAATAAGACATTAACAACAACAACAACAACAACAAAAACATGCCATAAAGCTAGAATGGTGTTCTGCCGCAGAAATGGACAAATCCATTAGTGGAAAGGTTGCAATGGTGTTTCCCCAAAGTTTCTCTGCATTCCCCTTGTGGTCTGTAAGATGATTTAAAATGGCAATGTCATTTCATTTCAATGGTTAAGCACTTATTTTAATGTTTACTAGAAAAAAAAGATAAAGCTATGATTTTATGTGCTTAGGATAAAGCTAAAGTAGGTATTTAACTTTAAAATGCATTATGCTACAATATTAAATAAATGGAACAGGAATATAACAGAAATGATGAAGACAGCATTCAAATGACTAGATCCTGGGAAACAGTGGGATCAAGAATACACAATTAGACCCATGTACATATAATGATAAGGTTTCTGATCACGAGAGCATTCTAAATAGGGAAATTTGATCTAGTCAATAAGTGGAGTTAAGTGGATTAATGTCTATAAATTATCTGTTTGGAATAAAATTAAATTATATTCCTGTCTCATACCATAAATAACAATGTTTCAAGTTAATTAGAAAGCAAATATTAGACTGTGAAATAATAAAGGCACTAATAGAAATATAGGAGAGTATTTTTATAATCCTAAACTTAGGAAGAGCTTTCTCAGCAAGATACAAAACTGGACCTGAAAAGGGGAAACAAAGGATGTATTTGACTATATTAAAGCTAAACACTTTTGTATGACAAAAGCACAAAAACCAAGGTAAAATGCAAAAAAACCCCAAAACAAAACAACAAAAAAAACCACCCAGAATTGAAGAAAATACTTTTTTAAAAAGACAAAGAAGTAATATTCAGAATATATAAAATGCAATTACAAATAACTGGTTTTCTTAAGAGGAAAATAATCTAGTAAAAAAATGTTCAAGTGATTTATTTTGGCCATTCACAGAAAACGATGCCAATAGCCAATAAACATATGGAAAGGTAAGGAGAGCTTCACAGAAATCAGGTAACACAAGTTCAAGCAACAATGGAAAAATCATTTATTTACTGTAAGATTGAAAAGACATTAAAAGGTGATTAATAAAGCAGTGATGCATCATAAGAAAATCTGCACTCCCATTCGCTGTTGGTAGCACCATAAATTATTACGACTTTTAAGGCTGCATTTGTCAAGATTAAAGGTGCACATAACTTTTGTCCTGACAATTTTTAGTAGGTACTTATTGAGAAAATCACAGGTTCATGTGCTCCAAGGTATATATAATGATGTCTGCTGCAATATCATCCAAAATGTTAAAAATTTGAAAGCATCCTCAATCTTCCCCAAAAGGCAAATGGCTGAATGTATTGTAATTCATACTATAAAATATCATGTAATTAAAAAGAATGAGGCAATATCTGTATGAACTGACATTAAATGAAAGTTATTAAATAATATTTGTAGTGCTATACCATTTATTTATAAGTACATATATTCAACCATTCAACATATATTTCATGAGCACCTACTATGTGCCAAATATTATTATAGGGTTTGAGGATATAGAAATGAGCAAAATAAACAAAGTCTGTTTTCCCATTGATCTTGTATTGGGGAGAAAACAGATAATAAATTTAAAAAGCGAATCTGTAAGGAAGACAATAAAACAAGATAAGAAGATACTACTGACCCTCACCAAATAACCAAAACTCAATAACCATAGTGTTCATGTATGTTTGTGCCCATGGATGTTCATATGCATGTGTGCGTGTTGGCTATTTTAGCTCGGAGGGTCGGAGAGCCCAATCACGGAAGTCAAGCTAGTCGGTAAATCATGAATGCTATTCACCAGTGTTTCTAACTCCTTCCTGGCACATGGTAGGGTTGTACTAATCTTCTGCCTTTTGAAATGGGATATGATCACATGCCTTCTTTTAGCCAAGAGGAAAGGTTGTGGGCACTTTTAGGTGAACACTTTAAAAGTTGGTTTAGCCCTGACTGGTGTGGCTCAGTTGGTTGGACATCGTCCGGCAAACTGAAAGGTCGTCAGTTTGATTCCAGGTCAGAGCCCATGTCTGGGTTGTGGGTTCGGTCCCCGGTGTGTGCAGAGGCAACCAATCGACATTTCCCTCTTACATGAATGATTCTCTCCCCCTTCTTCTCCCTCCCTTTCCCTCTCTCTAGACTCAATAAATGAAAAAAAATTTTTTTTTACTGTGCCACACCCCTTCCCCCCTACTGTGATGGTCCTTGAAGCAGGAGCCCAAATAAGCCCTCTGCTCACTGGTGATGGACTTATCATTGGAGTGAGAAATACAATTGTATTTTATCAAACCTCTGAGACTTTGGGTTGTCTCTGCAGCAAAATCTAGCCCATCCTTAGTGACAGAGACTCCTTCCCAGAATCATTCCTTTCCTGGGGAGAGTTTGGGGGAAGCACTAGGGAGTAGGAACAGCTTTAATTCCAGGCCCTCTTTGCAGACAGGTGCTTGTTAGGGTGAAATGCATGAGTCTAAATGAGTGAGTCCTGAGGTTTGCTGACCTTCAGCTCTCCTCAAAGAGAGGTGAGCCCTAAGGGTTCCGAGGAGGGTGATTCTGTTCAAGGAGTTTTTGCCCTGGGAGAGGTGGTGACCCCTGGTTCGTAATAGTAATGCTCCTGACTTCCAGGATCAAAATAATACTCCCTTCTGGAACCTCTCCCAAGGGAACTCCCAAAGCCCTACCTGACTTCATCCCCTAGCACGCGGGAAGTTTCTTCACATGACAATCTGTTAACATGCTGGTTTAAAGTGTGACAAGGTCTTTCCAGGCTTAATCTGCAAATAGAATATAATTACTATGAATATTCCTTATGAAAACTCATTCCCAAGTGTATTGGGAAAATTGAAAATGAACGATACTTAAGAAAAAATGTCAAAAAATAAGGAGAAAATACTTGCTTAACACATAGCAAAATATATTAGAAATCTAAAGCAACTAAAATGGTATGATGCTGGTACAAGAGTTATGAACCAAATCCATGCATAAATGAAAATTTGGTATGTTATAAAGATGACATTTCAAATTAGTTAGAGGAAAGACAGAATTAAAGATGTGGCTTTTGGACAATTAGCTCATTATTTGAAATAAAGTAATTTGTCTCATACTGCAAACAAAAATAAGTAAGTACAAGATGGATTAAAAATTTAAATGTAATATATAAAGCTCTCAAAATTGAAAAACAGCCCTGGCTGGTGTGGCTCAGTGGACTGAGTGCCAGCCAGAGAACCAAAAGGTTGCAGGTTCAATTCCCAGTCAGGGCACATGCCTGGGTTGTGCACCAGGTTCCCAGCTGGGGGCATGTGAGAGGTAACTGATTAATATTTCTCTTGTACATTGGTGATTCTCTTCCTCCCTTCCCCTCTCTCTAAAAAATAAAATCTTTTGAAGAAATTAGAAAATACCTTAAAAGCACTTTTAAAAAACAAAGCCAATAATGGTTTTATGTACGTAGAATAAAAGCTTCTGCAGGTGAGTGAAAAGAAATATTATTATTTTATTTTATTTTTATTTAATAGATAAATAATAGATTGGGATAAAATATTCATAATACATGTGTAACAGAGTCTTGATTCCTAGTGCACATACAGTCCCTATAGACCATTAAGTAAAGCCAAGCAGTCCAGTGGGAAAATAAGGAAATTATATGATTGGTTATTCAGAGAAGAAAAATGCAAGCATCTAATAAATATAAATAATACTCAAGCTCAGAGGGAATCAGAGAAAATGAAAGAAGAGCAATGAGATACAATTTATATGCAGATGCCATATTTTATCTATCAGTGCTGGCAAAGGCGAGTGAGCAAAAATATAGGTCCTCTCAAGCTCTGTTAGTAAGATTACAATTTAATACAACAATGAGGTTCTTTGGGAAGGCAACTTCACAATGCCTAGCTCAATTAAAATGCATACATTCTTTGTCCTAGAAATTTTATAGAGGTTTCTACTCCAGGGAAATATTAGTATAGTTTGATAAAGACAGATCCGCTGTTTGTGGCATAGTTTGTAAGAGAATAAAAAGGAAAAAGCTAGATGTCTATCAGTAGGAATCTGTTGATGAAATAACGGTATAATCGGCTATTATGTATGTAGACATTAACAAGAAAGAGGTACACCTCCATATTGAACCTGAACAGGTGTTGTTTATATACTGCTACATGAAAACAGCAAGTATGTATAAACCAATTTTTACAAAGGACACAAAGTAAAACTAATAATTGTTTGTGTGTGTGCACTTACACCTACTTAGAATAAAGTCTGGCAGAATGAACACGTCTCTCTTCTGTTTTCTCTGGGGAGTAGAAGCTGGTCAGAGAGGGAAGGTTTCTCCATTCTTACTTTGTGAACTTTTTTATTATTTTGTTTGTGGAAAAGACTAACAAAAATAATTTTATAACAAAAATTTTAAGGTATCTATATATAATATTACATATAATATATTTAACTTTGGTTAGAGAAGAACATTCTAATTAAGATCTAAAAAGGAAATGACTATTAGATGTAGTTACAGTTTAAATTTTAATTCAGAAAAAAATTCATAGCAAAGTTTTTAAAAAGAGAGATATGCAAAACATCACAGTAAAAGGGATCATTTCCTTAGTATATAAATGGCGTTTACAACTGTAAGGAAAAAAAATGAGCAAACCAATAGAGAAATGGCTAAATTCATGAATAAAATATTCACAGAATAGAAAATAAAAATGAAGGATAAGTATGCAAAAATATGCTCAACCTCATTAGTAATTTATAATGCTAATAAAAATAATATCTATTTTCACTTGAAAGATTTTACTCTAAAAGATTGAGTATATCCTGGGATGGGAGGATGTGGAGAAATAGCACATTTATACACAATTGCTGGGAGTATAAATTAGTACATTTTTAGTATTTGGAAGTATCCATTACAATTTTAAATATATATACTTGGATTTCAAATTTTCACTTCTAGAAATGTATCCTGTAATTATACTCATACCAGATATATGTAAAATGATGTTTATTTAAAACATTTTATTTTGAGAAATTTTAAACACATACAAAATTAGAGAGAACAGTATAATGAGCCCTGATATACCTATCTCCTGACTTCAATAATTATAAACTCAGGAAAAATCCTATTTCTTCTATATCCCATAATTTTAAGAAAATCCCAGACAGCATATCATGTTATCTGGAAAATTTCTGTATGTATCTCATAAAAATAAGGTTCCTAAAAGAAAAACACAATGCTACTATCACAAACCCCAAATTAACAGTAATTCCTTAATATAAAATGTCACACCTGTTCTCACATTTTTTCAGATTGTCTCATAAGTGAGACTTCTAACAACCACCTGTTCAAATTTAGATACAAAAGTGTTCACTGAAGCATTGTTTGTAATAGTGAAAGAGTAGAACCAAGATAAATATCTATCAACAAGAAACTGTTTAAATAAATTGTATCTGTATAACAGAATGCTGTGCAGGTATTTTTTAAAAAAGAGGCAGTTCCATGTAGAAAGATTTCCACAAATGTTTATTAAGTGAAAAAAAGCACTCTGCAAAAAAAAATTCCCACTTTTATAACGTATAACTTTCATATTTATTTCTTTCAGTTATTTGGGAAAGTTGGATGGTTACATCTTGGGAATGGAAGTGTATTATATGGGGAAAATAAAGAACTTTCAACTTTTACATGATATAGCAAAAGAGCATGGATTGGTTTTGTAATTAGAAAGTTACTTTATACTTCAGAAAACAAAAGACATCAGAAACAAAATTAAAAGACAAATTATAAACGCAAAAAAACTTCAACACATTGAAAGCAGCAAGCTACTGTCCATAATATAGAGTTTCTTCAAATCAATTAAGGAAAGGGATATTTGAAAATTAAAAATGGTTTAAGGAAATAAATTAGTAGATAACAGCAGAAAAAATTGAACTGGCTAATAAACATAAAAAGAAAATAAAGAGGAAAAATTGGGACAACTGTAATAGCATAAGCAATAAAATATAATTTACAAACATATAAAATAAAAACTTCATTAATGATAAAAATATTAAAACTAAAATGCCAGCAAGTTACTGCTTATCTTCTATAAGACTGACGAAGGCTATATACATGTCCAACGTGGGGAGAGGGCAAAGGTGGGGATATAAATAGCTAAACAGTTTTTTTGAAGAATAATTTGACAATAGCTATCAAGATATAAAGTGTAAACTGTGACGGCCAGATTTGGAGATACAAGCACTGTTTGTGGGGGGTGAGGTGTATTATCTATGGAGGACAGTTTGGCGATAGATACTCTTTAACCTGGATACTTTTAAGAACTTCTCTGACAGATATACCTATACAGGTGGAAATGACCAAGGAACAAATTTATTTATTGCAGCATCGTATATAATAGCAACCGATAAGAAAAAAGCTACAGATGTACCAACAGGGCATCAGTTCTATAACATACATCACAGTCTATCCAATCTATATAAATGGAATACTATGCATCTGTGAAAAACGAGCAAGAAATTATTTACATCCCAAGATATACTGGTAAGTGAAAATAGTAAGGTGCAGAAAAATATAGAGATGTTACTATAAGAGTTAAAAATAAAATCAAGAGAAAAGGCTATAGCTGCACTGACTTTCATAAGCATAATAATTATTTGGAAGGATTTATTAGAAAGCATTAAAAAATTAAAAGTCCGCCTTTGAGCCTGGAATCCTGACGATGGGGGACAGGGCTGGGAGAGAGATCTTTCACTGAGTACTTAACAACAATTTTTTGATGTTTGAATTATATGAATTACTATTTTTAAATTAAATGAAGCACGTTTTTAATTTAAAAAAATTTTAGTGCGTGTAAACGTTTTCAAAAGGCAATTCCACTGCGAGGAATTATTCCTTGGAAATGCTCAAAGAAGTGCATGAAGACCTGTGCCTTGCGCATTTATTCTATAGAGTTTACATTGGGGGAAACAACTGGAACGGCCATGGAAGGTAAAGAGATTTTGGCTTTCCTCAACGGAAGAACAGTGTGAAATGGCTGAGCCTGAAAAGATGTCCCCTGCAGATTATATACTTTTTTAAAGATAAACTGCAAAACAGATTATGTAAAATGATTCCGCTTTTGCTAATGTTTGTATATTAAAGTGGGAAATGCCTGTGAGAACACACCTGAAACTTGGGAAGGGGGCGGGGTGTGCTGTTTCTAGGTGTCTTCTTCCGCTCAGCTGCGGTTCGGATTTAACTTTTTGTTTTTCCTTTTTTTTTTTTTTAAATCCCCATCGGAGGATGTGTTTAGTGATTTCAGAGAGAGAAAAGGAGAAAGAGAGCGAGAGAGACAGAGACAGAGAAAGAAACATCGATCGGGTGGTCTCCCGTACACGCCCCGACTAGGGATAGAACCCGCAACATTTTGCTGCACGGTACACGCTATAACCAACTGAGCAACCCGAGCCAGGACTGTTTTTGTTTTTAAATCCTTTTTCTACCTGTAAGTGTGGCTCTGCAGGAGGCTGGAATCTTCAAACTGTCCTCCATCCGCCCGGCTTCGGATCCCCGCAGCTCCAGCTTGTCGGTGGTGGGCGGCGGGAATAGCAACATTCGGAACAAACCTTGGCTTTAGTGTGTACCCGGTAACTTCAAATTCCTGCGAAGGGCTGGAGGCGAGTGAATTCTGCGGAGAGGAGGGACGCGGATTTATCTGGTTATTTCTCTCACCGCACTGACTGGTTTTGCGGGTGGAACTGCACACTAAGCAGCCACAGAGAGCCGGGAGACTCACTACCGGCCTTGACGCCCAGCGTCTTCCAGGACCTTTTGCTCCAGGTGGCCTCTTTGGTCCTGGGGCTTCAGTTACCAGTAAAAGAACAATATTAGAGGTTTTCCGGATTTTATATTTCGGTGGTTTCCAAAGCAGAAAATTCCAAAAACATGGCGTTATAAACTTCATATTTTAACAATTATTCTGTGTTCTGGCATCATCACCATTTCAGATTAGGAACGACATTTTGATGTCAAAAATAAAGAGGTCATCTTGGAACAGGCGTTCCTCCCGGGGAAGGGCTTTGCAGCCTTCTACTTAGTGAAATACGCTGTGTTGCTGGCGCTGTCTCCTTTCATTCAGTCCACAAGCATTTCCTGAACGTCCACGGTGTGCTAGGAACACCCGAGCGACTGCATAGATTTGGTGGGTGCGGTGACAACCTCCTACGTGGTCCCGGCGCGACATTAGTGGTTCCCGGCTCCAGGCACAGGCCTTCCTTGAACTTTGTGCCAACAGGGCTCCCTGGTCACTGGGCTCCGGCCAAAGGGGCTGGCTGGGAGCCCCGCAGGTCCCTAAGTGCGAGCCAGTCTCCGGGTTGATCAGCGGAGAGATACTATCCCCAGCTGGTTCAGTCTGGCACATAGTACATACCCGCTAATGTTTGTGGAATGAATCAAAGAGCAAGAGTGCAAACGAAAGGCAGGGCGGTGGGGACGGGGAGAACATGGGAAAGAGTATTGGAGGGGCTTATAGCCGACCCCACCCCTAACTACACACCGCCCCCGCCCCGCCCCCAGCCCCGTCCGTCGCTGTTCTGGGTCGGCCCACCCCTCGGCTTTGTAGGCCAGATCCCTTCCTGACGCTGCCACCTCTTTCAGCCACGTAGGATGCCACCATGGTACCCCGTTTGAGACCCTCCAAACTCCGCCCCAGGTTGGGGTGGCGGAGGGCAAACCAGGAGCCTAGGCCACCCTGAGTGAGTCCCAGGGATTTCTGGGCAGGCCCACTGGCCCGGGTGTCCTCTCTGTTTCTCAAACTCCCCTGACGAACTGAAAAGTAGCCCCTTACAGGCTTTCTGAGGAGAGCGAGCCGATCTTTATTTTATGTTAAGCCAATAGGAAATAAAAGGCAAAATTCATATGCTTCCTATGCTCCCACTTATTTAAAATACAAATTAAGAAAACTTGGCAAACAGACGGGGGAGTTCAGGATTACTAAGGCCCCAGGCTGGAGTAAAGGGTAATTCAAGAAATGGCGTCCAGCCATTAAAACCCCTAGATACCTCTCTCCTTTACAGGTGCTGCGCAGTGGCTGAAGACTCATTTGTTTGCCAGTTTAGGCACAGGGACACACGTCATCCCTCGTCCGCTCCAGACTCCAAGTACTCAGTGTCTCAACAATCGAGAGACTCAATCTACCAGCCTGCTGGGTCACCTGTGGGCCACGCCTGGAAGCTCCAATCCTGCAGGTGTGTGTGTGTGTGTGTGTGTGTGAGAAAGAGATTCGGCAGTGGGTCCACAGCCACGGAGTCCAAGCGTCCACCCAGGGCGGCAGAACTAGCATGAGAATACAAGGAGCCACAGAATGCCCTGCACAGTTCCTTGAAAATGAAAACACTCCACACAGACACACCACACAAGATGACACATTTGGTTGCTGGTCTGCTCCCTTGTATATTGTGGGGGGTGGGGAATGAGGGCATGTATTTAAAGGGAAAAATAAATACCAAAATGACAGGGTCTAGCATAGACCAGGGATGAGAATGTGTGCCCTTCTGCCAAAAGCAAACAGAGCGAAAGGAAAAACCTAACAAGCATGGAACAAAACAATTCCAGGAAAATAAAAAAGAAACCAAATTTTCTCACAAACCCCCAAAACTAAAAATTAAAATAAAACCCCCAAACCCCAAAGTGCAGCCCCCTGCCTGAACCATTTAAATTTTTCAGCCACAGCCTGGGGCGCTGGTCCTGGGTTATTGCGTCTATTAACGAATTCAGGTGGTGAAGCTATGATGCTGCCATCTGCCGAGGGCAGAAGCTCTCAATCCAGTGCTCATTCCTATACAGCACTGCGTTTGCCTTCTTCGTTGCCAAAATGCCCACCTGTGTGCCGTTGTTAGGACTGCTGCAACATGCGGGAAGAGGCCTGCAAAGTCTGGGCTGAGTCCTCCTACGTCCACTGGCTGTTGTGAATCCAAGCAGAAGGCGAGGGGACGCAAGGCCAACTTAGCACAGACTGGGTTGCTGGAGAGGGAAGTCCGCTTCTGCAGGCCACTCCCCTGAGGCGGTGGCACCTTTCCAGGAGCCCTCTGAGGCATTTGTGGCCGCCAGGAGCCTGCTGAGTGTCTACCACACTGCTCTCTGTCAGTGTTCCAATGTGTGTGTTTCTGGAGTGTGGGTCCAGTACTGTTCCTGATTCTCAGGGGAGCGAGATCCCTTTCCCCCCCGCACTCACGCCCACAGAGGGAATTGTCGGCGAAGCCAGAGGCCCGGGCCTTCCACCGCCTTCACATGTCCCCAGCCACGAAGGGCTCCCAGGTGAAAGCGGTTCAGCTAGTTGGTGGTAGTGCTGGGAAAGGATCCCAACATTCACCCATTCAAGGGATCCAGCAGTTTTCTATACTCCTGCTCCCAATCGGGGGGGTGCTGGGCCAGCGGGGGAGCGCCACAGTTCTTGTGCGGAGGGAGCGCTCTGAGAGGAGCCTCTGAGCCCTACCAATCCGGCAGCACAGAGCTGGGGGCAGAGGGCGCAACCCGAATGGTCCTGAGACTCGCAGGCCCAAGGGACCGCTTCGGGTAAGTAGGGACTGGAACCGCGCTCACTGTTTGGGTATTGCTGGCAGACGGCCATTCCAGGCTCTATCCAGACGTGCTGTTGAATTCGACTTGGGATTGATCTGGGAATCATGTGGGAGCATCTGAGTGTGCTGGGCTAGCGTAGATTGTGAGGTTGCAGAGAGTTTTGGGTGACAGTTGCCCCACCTCTTGTGACTACGGGGATCCCGGGTCCACCCAAAAGGGCTTTCTTTACACAGCCACCGCCCTGCCCACCCACACCCAGCGCAGTTAAAGCCGCGGCAAGGAGGCGCCCTGTTCCTTCCGGCTGCCTCCTGCCCCAGGCTGGCGAGCCTTTAACAAATATAAAACAAAAGGATCCCCCATCTCTACCCCTCACCAGCCGGAGGGCCCTGTACACAGAAGTGTGAGGAGGCCTGCCAGGCTATGTGGTCCCTGGAGAAGCCTAGCTGTGTCCGCGGCGGGGGGTGCGGGGTTCCTGTTGTGTGCACACGCCTGTTACCCCAGCAGCCTTGTTTGTTCAGCGTGTGGCATAAAGCAGCCTCCATTTTGAGGTGGGGGAAGCAGCAACGTCGGTCTCTCTGGTTCCCTGACCCGCGTTTCCGCAGAGGCGGTCAGAAACTTGAGTGATTGGTTGAGCTAGGGTTCCTGAAGAGGACTGGGGAGGCCGCAAGTTTGGTCTACAAGGTTTTTGGAATCTTCTTTTCATCAGCCAGTTCTTGACCCCTTGGCTGCTCACCTCCAAACCCCGTTGGGCCCAGGGACTGAAGGAGACCGTGTTCCCAATAAGGGGGTGGGTTGGGGAAAGCCTCTGGAAAAGGAGGCCCCCTCCCAGAAGTGATTTGTGGGTGACCTCAGAGCTCCCCCTTTTTCATTCAATGGAGTGCAGTTTTATAAACATCACTTCTGACCCTTAGCACAGTCCTTCAAGGTAAGAGCTATGGGATTTCTTTGTATAGATGAGGAAACTGAAGCTCAGAGAGGGGGAAAAAAAAGAAAGAAAAGAAAAGAAAAACTAATTTAAATTCAAATGGCTGTAAGGCCAGTATTTCAAACCAACTTCACTTAATTCCAGTGCCCAAGCATTCCTCTTACTCCTCTGTGCCATGGGTCTCCCCAAAAGATCTGCTAGCTTGGGATGGGGCCTTCAGGGGAGCAAGTGTGGTGTGAAAAAGAAGTAGAAAGAAGGGCAAAGACCCAGAGAGAGCGGGGCTCTTTCCCAGAATCCTCACTGCACCAGCATCCCAAAGGCTATGATGCAAGCACCTTCGTTCCACCCTTTTAAATTTCCTCCAAAGATACTTATGATGTGTCCTCAGAGATCAAGGAAAAAATGTACTGTCTGCTCAGAGCATACTGGAGGGACGTTCATCTTGGGGCTAAGGCACCGCGGACTTCTCTTCACCAGTGCTGGGCCTTTCATTTGTCAGAGCCTCCGCCTTGGGCCCGGATGGGACCTGGAGTGACGCAGGTGACCCTGGCTAGGAGGGATTAGTGGTAAATAACATCCCGAGTATTTCAGGCCTATAATAACCTCCTTGTTATTAAATGGGAAAGGACAAAGGGATTTATGAGGGCCTATTCACCTTTTAACTCTTTTAGGTGCATAAATACCCCTTCTATGTTATATTTTCATTACATTGTACAAATGTGACGGCATCAGTGTATGTACATTTATAAAAGTACACCTTCTGACAAATGAGGCACACAAGTCTATCTGTGCCTGGCTGTGGACTGTTCCTAGCATGGGTGTCTTGCACCCCACAGAACTCACAATTGTCTGGGAGAAGGAAGTGCCCACCCACAGATGGGGTGTGAGGTGCTGAGTGTCACAGGCACTTGGGGGCCATAATCTAGTAGGATGGGTTTAGCAGGCTGATTTCTCCATTGCCGTAAGCCCTGCAGGTTTCCTTAATGGAACTCCAAGCTGGCTGATATCACCTTGCATCCACGACACCCCGCATTTCATAAAATGGCATCTAATTTAATACCAGGTGCCCAAAAGGTCCACACACCTGCTGGAATCCCTGCTGGGTGGGAACTACCTCCCCATGCCTTGCCCTGTAACTCAAGCCTACCCCCAGAGCAGCAGTGGGCACCCCATCTCTAGGTGACCACATCTGATACTAGGAGTGTTTCCCAAGACCAGGTTCCCTGAATCTATGTTCAAGACAGTCATAAAGTTAACTTCACACTGAGCTGCCTGCGTGCTCTGCCCTAGCCGTGTCCCCCATTCCCAGAACCTCCCAAATCTAGCAGCTGAGGAGAGCCTGTGTTGAACCAGGCCAAGGTGTCCCAGTCTGTGTGCGAGTAGCCCAGCTCAGATCAGGCAAACTCGGGGTCTTGGAGCTGGAGCGACCTCTAGTCAGTCTGATTCCCCTTCCCCAGGCGGTAGGCCAGGAAACCAGAGAACCGCGGCAGGCTGGACGGGCATTTAAGAAAGAAGAGGTTGGGAAAAGGCAGCGGGAAGAATCTGGGCGATGGAGTTGGAGAAGGAGGCCAGGGGAACCGTTACCCATGCGTGGCCTCTTCTGGCCTATGGGTCTCCCGATCCGGGGCTCTGGAATGCTTTGGCCGCGGCCTAGAAAAGGGCTAAGAGCGAGACGCCAGAATCCTCTTTCTCCTCTCAACTCTCAGGGCGAGGAGCGATCCAGTGAAAGCTGAACCTAGAGCTTTGCTTGAGGCTGGCTGGGTGAGGGGTGCAGTGGTCAGAACAGCCCCATTTTCGCGGGGAGAAGGCCAGGGAGAGCTGGGTACTCGGGCGCAGTCCAGAGGTGCTTGCAGGAGAGAGAGCTGAGGAGGCGAGATCGGCGGAGAGAAATAGCCAGGAAAGGAGAGAGGTAGGAGAAGTGGGGAGACGCGAAAGGCCAGGCAGAAAGAAGGCCTCACTGACAACCGGCTGGGCCTAGGCGGCCGCGAGGAAGTTGGAACCAAGAGCGAAGCACAGGCGGGCTGGCGAGCGCCGCCAGAGCCATCCCCCGCGTGCTGGTGCCTCTCCTGAGAGCAACACAGTGGTGCGGTGCGTCGCTGGGAATGGGAAACAAGGCTGGGCTGGAGGCGGAGAAGCTACCCCGCCTCAGAGCGCAGCCCCGGCCTTTCCTCCGCCCCGCGGTGCCTGGCCCTGGTGCCTCCTCATCCTGACCCCACCGAGCGCTCGTGAAGCTGTTCTCCGCACCTGCCGTGAGGCACGCGGAGCCGGGACCCGTGCTCCCACCTCTGCCCCTGCCTCAGTAACCAGCCTGGATGAGCCTGCGGTGAGGGGCCGACTCGGGAGGCTGAGAGTTGTACGACAGTGAAATGGGGATCTCTTTGGTCCCATTCGCGGCTTTGTCCTTTGCACTCATGTCAGTGTAAAGCAGACAATAGACACTCACAATAATATTTACTGAATGAATGACTGAATGATGACCGACGGAATGAATATATTAATTGGGAGGTGGAGCCTGCGGGAAGGTCGGAGACCCCTGTAGGGGTAAAGTACGGGGTCCAGTGGTCCAGGGAAGCGAGCTGTCCCCTTACCTCGTACCAGGATGCGGCGGCAGTGGTCTGTCTCTCCGAGCCCGGGCTGCCCGTCGCTGTCCGCGCCGCTCTCCCTGGAGCCCGCGGGGCTGGAGGCAGAGGTCCTGGCAATCTCCCCTGGGCTGTGGCCGCCGGCATCAGCACTCGAATCCCCAGCTGCCCCGGGGTCCGCGCCGCGCCCTCCGCGAGACTCCCGGCATGCAGGGCCACGGTCGCGCTCCGCGCCTCCATCGCCCATGCTGGCAGCCGCCGCGGCTTTCGCTACAGCCTGGCCAGCCTGGGTTGGCCAAGCCGGCGGTTCGCCGCCCCTCGCGCTGGGCTCCCGACTGGGACCCTCCTCTTGCCCCGCCCCCACCGGCTGCTCCACCTCTTTCTGCTGATTGGGCCTGTGCAGCAGGTTTCTTACTCCCAGGGGCGTGATAGAGCAGCACACGCGGGAGGGCAGGGGCGCGGGGGACCCACTTCTCCAGCCCTAGTCTAGCCCCACTCCCAGCCCGCAGAGGGAGGCTGGGGCAACCCTAGGTTACTGTGAAAAGCCCTACATCTTTATCAACTCCCTCCTCCAAACGCCAGCCTAGGCCCCTCCCCACTCCCCTAGTCCTCAGGGAAGCACACCGCCTTAGAGCTCCGGCTTTTCAGCTGGATCAATAACCAAAATGCTCCAGGAAGGCGACTCTGGGGAGACGTAGCAGAAAACTGGTGGTTGGCATTGTTCCGGCGCTTGGCGGGTTGGGTGGCTGTAGGCGGGGACTCACGCCTAGGGTTCAGCGCTCCACTCCCCCGCCCCCAGATTCAAGCCTCCAACCACTCTAGAACCCGGACAGAAGGCCCCTCCCGGCGCTCCAGGGAGAGCAAGGCTGAGAACGTTGTAAAGGATCGAGAGTGAGTGAGGCAAGGGGGCTGTTGGAATGACCCGAACTGGCCAGGGGAAAGAAAATGGACGAGCAGACAGATAACCGGGTCCAGGAGCTGAGAGGGTCGAGTGAGGACGACACTGATAGGCAATAAATGCCTGGTTCCCTTTGGCTCTGAGGCCTTTACACAGGGTACCGTACCCTCAGACAAGGATAGAAGGTGGGCATTTCCTGTGTCACACCCCCACCCGTTGAACTCCTCCCCCAACGCCCCTCAGTCCTGGGTCCCAGATCTCGCCTTCGCTGGGCTGCAGAAAGGCAAAGGCCAAAGTGAGCGTGGCTGGAGGTCTGGCCGGGATGTGGAACTGAGCAGTGCGTGACCCTGGGCATTGTTCGGCCAGTCCAAGGAGAGCCCAGGTCCCCAGCACTTTCTGAGGAGCCCGCGCTCACCGGAGTTTAGCTTCTTTGAAAGCGCCAAGAGAGGCCAGGTCCGGATTTCCTTTCCTTTAACTGAGAAAGGAGCTTAGAAGAAAGACTGAGAGAGCCCAGAAAAGATGCGTGTGCCCAGGAGGGCCCGTGACACTTTTCCCTAACGCGCTATCACAGCAGCTTTTCCTTTTTTGGACCTCATGCGAGGTGAGTGGGGATGCTTCAGTCCGAGGATCCGGGGCAGGGCTCGTGGGTGTGTGGGTGTAAAAGGCTGTGGCATGGCTGAGTGCGTTGCTGGTGCAGCCTCCATGATTTTGATGCGCACATGAGCAGGTACATGAGTGTGCGTGTGTTAGTGTCTTAGTGTGGGTCCAGTATGTATGTAAGCAGTTGAGTGTGTGTATGTGTTCGATCTAAAATATCTCCAGCCCAAGGTAGGTGGGAAGGGTGAACCAATTATTTAATTGAGCGACTGTACCTCAGTGCAGGGTTTGCAGCAGTGGGAAAGGGGAGAGAGTCCAGGGGACAGGTAAGGTGGCCTGCTGCTCTATACCAACGAGAAGGAAGGGAGGAAGGAAACTTACCTACAAAGTAATTGGGGTGTGGGAGGGGAGAGGAAGTGGCACTATTTGCTCAGGGTGTGGGGCAGAGTGTGCAGAGGAAGAGCAACGTGGGCCAGCTGCTGATGCTGAGAGTTTGTGGCACCCGGAGGCCTGGGAGAAAGAGGTTTATAGTTATAGGAGGGCTCTTAACCCCTCGTGGGGAGTATGACTCAGAGGGGCCCAGCTTTGTTGGAAGGATCCATGCTGCGCGTGTGCAGGGAGCCCGGTACATGGTCCCTTGGAGCCTGGACACTGGAGGAGCAAAAGAACTCCTCTGCGACCCCCACATGAGACAGGATGCCCTCCACCCTGGCCCAGTAGGACGCTGGTCTCCTGATTTAGCCTGTCATCATGTCACACTCCAATCCTTCTCCTCTCTGGCTCTCGCAATTTTATTTTTATCATTCAAGCAAGACATGTCTAGTATAGAAGAATTTTCAGCAGAAAGCAGACACTCCACTTGAAATTTTGCAGCCCCCAAGCCTGTTCCTCTTGCCACACACGGGCCCCGGTTTCTGTTCACAGAAAAATGAAGGGAACAGCACCTGAGCCTTGCCGGGTTTTGTTTGTTTTCTCCCTTTTAAATTTTCATTTCGCGAATGACATAATCCTGTGCGGGTAACTCAGGTCTCCGTTTTGGTGTCCTCTTCTGAGGTCCTTGGATGGGCTTCTTGGCGCATGCACACTCACTGTGAGCGTGCCATTCTTCGGAGATAGGTCAGTGGTCTCCTGCAGAGCCGCGCGCCGAGCCAGGACCGGGAAGTGGGCCGCCTCCCCTTCTCTGGCTGCGGGGGAGCCCAGCAGGGAAAACCCGAGGGGAAGCTCGCAGTCGTCCCCTTTCTCCTGTGCCCCTTTCTCTTTCCTCACATTCTCTCTGGGCTGCATGGGAGTGGGTGGCCCGCAGGAGTCCCGGCTCTGGCTCTCTCCTCGCCGCAGGACTGCGAAGGGGGCCCGGCCTCCTTGACAGTGCGCGGGATTCACTGAGGAACTCAAGGCTCTTGCGCGGTGAGGCGGAGAATGGTTTGTGTGTATGTGTGTGGGGGGGGGAGGGGGGATCTCTTCGCCACGTCTGGGCTCTGGCCAGGTCGAGATCTGAGCTAGGCGTCTCCCGGAGCCTGGAAAGCCGGCTTTGCTGGCTGTGCGTCTGTGCACGCTTGTTGGGACGCCCTTAGCTCTGGGGGATCCTCCCGCCCATGGTAATCTAGACACAGAGCTCCTAGATATTTTGAGTTTGCCTGGCACGAGTTCGCTAGGATCTGGGATTGCTCACCTGGCAGCGGGTGGGGAAGGCCAGAGTCGTGTGCCTGCTGCCCTTGCTCCCACTGCCAGCATGCACTGGCGGTCTCACTGTCGCCTCAACGCAGCCAAGATCCCGGGGACTGGAGAATGCCCCCTGCTTCTCTATGCCCCCTCCCATTTTGCAAGATGACTCAGGAATTTTAGCAGGAGACATGGGCTGGGGGGGAGTGTGCGGGGGTGGCGGGGGCGGGGGAATCCCAGGCTATCAGAGGGAGTGGGCAACCTAAAATACTTTCTCGAGGGCTTTGGCCAGCCGCAGCTCTCGTGTAGACAGAGCCTAGTTTTGTTTTTTTTCTGGCTCTTTCTGGGTCCAGCAGGGCCACCGCAGCCTGAGGCTCAGCTGAGATCTCCACTATGTCTTCTCCGTCACCGCTGCAGGTCCCCAGGAACTAGTGAGCTTCAACTTTGCCCAGTTAGCAGTCTGGGTACAGGGAGCTATTTTGTCCTGGGCTAGAGTTGGCTGACACTCTGACACATTGCGGTCTACATCCTCCACTCACAGCAGGAATGGGCTGAGGACAGGTCAGGAAGGGGTGCCACCAACCCCAGCTCCACTCAGATGCTCCTTAGGACTAGGTCTCCTGAGGGCTTCTACAGGGATCAGCCTGAGCTGGGGAAGGAGACCCTCCCCCCTTTGGCCTTGCCTTGCTCTCAGCCCTGTTGGCCACCCTCTAACCCCTGCTGCTTTTTCAGGATGTGGGCCTGACCCAGTCTTTCTCCAGGACTGCCCAGCTTCTCCCCACTCCCCTTCTCTATGCCTTTTGACTGATTTCTGGACCCTTGGCGCTGCTGAGGGCTGGGTCCCAGCGTCGGTCAGGTAAATAGGTCCCACCCCACCCCCACGACCCAAAGGGAAACTTCCAGGATGGGAAATGTGGACTGTCCTGGGTTCTAGGGAAGCCAAGGTGTGTCTCTGACTGGGTGGGAGTCAAAGCCTGGTTTCACCCAGATGCTGCCTGTACCTCAACAGAGCCTTGCAGTCCTCCACTGCCGGTGGAATTGAAGCTCTGGCTGGAGCCTTCAGGATCCCCTCCAGGTGCTCAGAACCTGGAACACAGGCGCCTCAGTCCTGTGTCTGGCTGTCCTTTCTTCGGTATTTCTTGGGTGCTCTGACAGGCGCATCAGGCCAGCTCTCCTGGTCTGGGTCCCTGACCCCAACCCAGCCCTGCTCTTTCTGGTACCACTTTCCTCTGCTGAGGCTGGGGCCAGGCATCTCTCCTGGGCTGCTGGGGCCTAGGTGGAGCTTCTTAGCTGCTTCAGGCGTGCCCTCTACCCCTCTGTGGGCTTCCCTTCCCTTTACTTCCTGTCCTCCCCCTTGGCCTCTCAGTCTCCACCACCCTGCTCCCCTCTCTCAGCCTGTGCATGTCCCAGCCAATTCCCCAGAGCCAAAGGCTCAGAAGTCTGGGTTCCTCTGCTTGCCTCACCCCATTTTTGTCTGGGTCTCTTGTGTGCCTTTCTTCTCTTTGGTTCTGGGGCCCCACTCACAGATCCCTGGGAGATCCTGGATGGCACTCACCAGGTCCCTAGCCATCACTGCTGGGATGGGGGGGGGTCCTCTGCAGTTGAAAGGCACTGGGGGTTTGGGGTGAACAGGGAAGGACACTCCTAAAAGACTCAGTTGGAGAGCACACAACCCCACTGGCAAAAACAATCCAAGCATCACTTCCTTCCCTGGCCCCGCTGCCCCCATGTGCATGGGAGCCGGACCTCTGCACTGGCGTGTTAGATGGAGGACTCACTGTCCCATCCTCTGGTATGGAGGGATTAAAGTTTTAAAAGGAGATAGGATGTTGTTGGAGTTTTAAACAATGAGCACTATTATTTCTGTAAAACACAATAAAAGGCATTTATTTCTGAAAAGAGCGGTAGTGCTGAAGGAGGGCTGCTCTAACGGTGAGACAGGTGGTTTCTTGGGATGGCAGGAGAGGTACTGGGGGCAGAATGAGTGGGCCCCTCCTAAGTCGCTAACTTCAGTCACTCACTCAGTCACCTTAGTCAGTCACTGACGTATTTCAGGCCTGTCTGCTGGATATTAATGTCTAAGGATGCTGTGGGGGAACAAGACCCTCTGGGCTCTGGGGGTGCCCAGCGTGAAAGTGGAGGTCATCCCTGGGTGGTAAAACTGGGAACCCAAGGTGGCTGGGCTGGGGTGGCCAGTGCAGGAGATGGGGGATGCTTCCAGTCCTGCTAGCTGGCATTTACCCTCTCTGACATCCAGGTGTCTACAGTTTGCCTTTTGCCTCTGGGCTCAGGACAGGCAGCTTCAGCTGCTGCTGAATGCTTCCCTCCCCACCCTCACCCTGGTTCAGTCAAGGGCCTACTGGTATGAGCCTGGACCCCTGAAGCCACCTCCCAGGTGCAACTGCACTCCTCCTCCCCCAGGCAGCACTCCCCTGTTTGCTTTGTCCCTCCTCCACTTGGGCAGGGGTCCTAGCCAGGCTGTGGGGCTCTAGGACCATCAAGATCTGCCACTAACACCTGGCCTGATATAACCTGCTGGTGTCTTCTTGAGCCCGTGAGTCTTGGGGGCCCAAATGAGGGATATCCAAGGGAGTCTGTGGATCTAGAGCCTCACTGTAAAGAGGGCCACACAGGAGTGACTGTCACCCACAGGTCAGGTCTGATGAAATCTTCCAGGTACCTACCACTCAGCTACTAGAAGGCAGTTCCCACCTTGACTCTGGCCTTGGACCAAGACCCAGAAGGCTTAAAGGAGGAGGCAAAAGAGTTTTCCATACCTGTGACATATTAAATCACCCAGAGAACTTAGAAAAAGTTACTAGTGCTCAGCAGCAGACCAAATGGCTTCAAATCTGGTCCCAGTGGCCTCCCTATATTTAAAAAGCT
>PVJD01007604.1:0-82050 GCA_004026545.1 Mormoops blainvillei | reverse complement strand
TCTCTCTCTCTCTCCTCTCTCTCTTTTATTTATTTTAGTAGGCTCCAGGCAAATCTGGAACTAAGCAGCTGCGAAGCCTAGCAGGAGCTAAAGCTTGCCCCTACCAATAATTGTAATTAGATGATACTCCACCAGGAGTCTGAGTTGCTCTGCAGAGGCTGCCTTCCACAGAGCCAGGGCTGCGATTGCATTCTCAGATTTGGGGGCACTCGTTGCCCAAGGGACGGCAAGAGTGCATCTGTGGGGAGGTATATCCAGGAGTCCCGGGAGCTGGCCCAAGACTCCAGTTGGGTGTCCCCCAGTTGAGAAATATGTGCTCACATCTTACTAACTCCTTACATCTGACTTCTTCCTGCCACAGAGAAAGCAGAGATGCTATGTCTGCAACAAAACAAGGGTGACTTTAAAAAATTTTTTCACACAAGGATATGTTTATTGATTTTATTATTGATTTGAGAGAAAGAGAGAGAGAGAAAGAGAGATCCATTACCTTTCAAAGGCACCCAATCTGGATCAAACTGCAGCCTTTTTGTGTACAGAACTGTTCTCCAGCCAACTGAGCCATTCAACCAGGGCATGAGAGTGACTGTTTTAAAGCAAATCAAATATTGTTGAGTTACAGATTATGTACACTGATCTTGATTATCATTTATCTCCAAAATTCAAATCCTGCTGTGCTTGGATAAGAAACAGGTTAGAGACATTTTTCCTAGAGATTTAAGTGTATGCTATACACACAGATTATATTGACACATTTCAAACACACACACATGCACATAGACATGTATTTATCTATATTTACAGACTTCCTTCTTTTCATTTTAGCATGAAGTCAAAACCTACAAAAAACTCCTACTATTGGTAAAAATATTATACCTTTAATGCCATGGGACATGCTGTCTTCAGAGTAGATCTCATTGCTATTATATATAGTTGACTTCCTTAGAGATCTTCAAGTATGGTCAAATAAAAGTGTGGCATTACTGAAAATTTTTATTAAAACCTAGGGAATTATTATTATTATCAATTACTTGAATTACTTTAAGAAAACTAAGTGAGGTACTGAGAAGGTGCTAGGACATAGGCTAAAGATGAAAGGGGACAGAGTAGAGACAAGGTTTCTACAAAAGTATTATTAACAAGAGAGAGCAGAGCTATTCTCAGTTTCTCAGTTCCTTACCACTCAGAGGCTCATTGCTGCCTAGATTTTTTAAAAAAATACCCTATCTTCCTTCATAACCTGTCCCTCAGTGTGCATCTGTTTGATTTTAACGTAAAGTGTTCTTACACAGAGACTTTCAACTCTTTTTATTTCTCCTTTTTCTATATTTTATCCATATTTTGAATTAAAGTAGTAGACTGGTATGAAGAACTTCTGAATTGTGTTTCCTGCCCCATATTGTCCTTTGAGAAAAATGGCACCAAATGTGAAAATTATATTAGATGGATTCACAATCATGAAGAGCATTTCAAAAGCAGCAACAGAGATAAAAATTTAAGTCTTTAGAAAAATAGATCTTGAAGAGCATCAAATAAGTCAATTTAGAAGATTATGGGTGTTGTGAAATAGAAGTGCTAATGTAGCTAAATCTCTCTGGAAATGAACATGAAATATTATTAATTTTTTATGGAACCACAGAGCAATACTTTATTTCCTAAATAAATTCCTAAGATGAAATGCTACTATGTGTTAAATCTTACATATTTGCATTTTAATAATTAAAACCATGTAAAATGGGGTACAAGCTAAATAAATCCTAAATTGATGATTAAAATAAGCCATCTTTTAGAGGTTTACATAGAACAGTGTTCATCGTAATGTTTTCAGAGAAGCATAGCAAATAAAATTTTTTTTTGTGATGCAAATGCTAAGTAGTGCATAACCATGTAGTAAGTAAGTGGAGGAAATGTATTGATTCATTAATTGCTACTTGAAATACAAATACACATCCATGTGCATATATACATTATTTTTTTAAAAGATAACTATTTCTAAAGTCATTGTTTTTTTCAAATATAGTAACATTGGAGCAATAAGGTAACAGAAGAAAGAATGGTTGTAGAATGTTTCAAGGACTGAAATGTAATTCAGTTGACAGAAAATATTGCAGGCTCTACTGTCACTGACTATGCCAGTTGGGTCAAACCATTGCATCTCTCAAAGCCTCTATCTCCTTATCTGTTAAAAGACAGTTTTTGATTAGGTAACCTCCAGGTCCAAAACCCTGAAATTTCAAAGAGATGACAAAGTACAGACTATAATGTTGAAAGCATCATCAATAGCTTGAGAAATGTTGAGGACAGTCATACCTTTTTTCAAATAACATTATAATGGCTAATGGATATTTATTTTTATATAACCTCCCCCAAAGAGTCTTACATTTACTAGTTTTGTGGATTTCAGGAAAGATTAACTGGATGATGCTCAGTACCAGTCATGAAAACCATCAGTATGTTGAGGTTCTTCTTTTAAGATATTGCTGTATCTATAGAGAAAATATGGGTATTAGGTTCTAGTTCAGATGTACCAAATATACCTCCTAATGTCTCTTTGAGATTAGGGTCCTGAAAAGATCAGGATATTCCCATTTTATGACTTCATTGCTGTAAATCAGCAGACCTGTGTGCAATTAAATGAAGCCAAACAACCTGAGGGATATTTGGGAGCCTCCCACTCAGATGTACTTCCAGGGAGAAGTTTCAGCCCAGAGAGCTTTAGATCAGAGGAAACCTATCACTGAAGAGGAGAGAGAAAGCTAGAAGTAGCCTTAGGAGAGGCTATTGGATCTTTGAGTGTTCTTTTCACCATTACGGAAAGGTTTTTATGTTTCAGTTTTCTTTTCAGTTGGGTGAGGTTTAATCTGAATGGAAATATGACATGTACAAGAGATGGTACAAGTTAAAATACAGCATCTTAAAAATTCAGATCAGGCTTTTCCCTTTCTGTTGTATTCATTCTGAACACTTCAAGTATAGTACTAATAATTTCATTGGGTGCCAGAGTTCTCTTCTACTCGTATTGTATTATTAACCCTTTCAAGCTGATTCTTCCTAATGACCCTGCCCTCCCTGTTCCTTCCATCCCAGCTCATATTTAGGCCCTCTGAATTCAACATTAATCAAGTTTTTAAATGTTGTCCAGATAATTCTGATTTTTCAAGATCTTACCTCATTTCCCCGAGACATTTATCTCCAGTCTCATATTTGCAGTAAATTAAAACTTATGTGGTCAGAAAATTTTAATTAGTACTTTGGTATACACCCACTCCTTCTAAATCATTGGATTCACTTGGTCCTGTCACCAATTCCTATAGTTTTTACAAACATACTTTTTATTAAATGACCTACCTCTGTTTTTCCTTTAGTTGCAAAGTCTTAGCTGACTTCTTTTTTCATCTAAGCCATCTTAAATTAATATAATGGGGAGAACCCATGGGGCCTTATCAAGTGCTTTATTTTCATCAAGGCATTAAATCCACAGTGCTTTGGGTTGTATTTGTTTTATAACTTCATCAACAAGCCATCAAATTTATTCAGACTAAGTGACTCTTCATAAACAAAAGCTACTCATTGTTTCCTTATTTTCCAGGACTGTAAAAATTATTTTTGTGCTAATTTAGGTTCTATTATTTTAATAAAATTTAAAGTATCTAACAATGAGGACCAAGGGCCCTTTTAATCTTCTTTTGAAAATTAGGAACACATTGCTATTCATTATCTGTGGATACCTTTTTGGTCTACAGGAATACAAAATAATGTTTGTTCACCTGGAAAGTTAATTAATTATTTCTCAGGGCTTATTGGAACATTGCTTATTGTCTGTAGAAAGTCATTCATGAATTTTCTACCTTACATTATTTCCCTTTTATTTTTCATGGTCTTTAAAAAACATGGTAAATGTTCAATTCATTTTTGAATGATTATGGAGATTATCTATTACAGGGAGATTATTGTTTTTGTTTTTGCTTTTCAAACTACCTACAATGTAGACATAATTCAGAGAGAACAGAGTACATTGTTTGTTGGCAATTATAAACTGGACTGTAAGAAGATAAAAATGCTATGTGTAAAATAAAAGTTCAACCATTAAAATGTACATGCTAGTTTTTTAACCTTCACCAGAGGATATGTTTATTGATTTGCGAGAGAGAAATATCAGGATATCAATGCACGAGAGAAACATCGATTGGCCTTTTGTATGTACCCTGATCAGTGATCCAACTTTCCAACTTGCAACCTAGGCATGTGCTCTGACCAGGAATCAAACCCACAACCTTTTTGGTGTACTGGATGACACTTGAACCAACTGAGCCACCTGGTCAAGGCTAAATGTATGTACCATTGTCATTGTTTTTTAAGGCTAATTCTGCCATTGCAATGAAACAGCCAATTCAAGAAAGTTCTTACTTATACTTAAATTCTTTTGGTAAATATACACTACTTAGTATTGATTTGAACAACTTCACAGAAGTAGAAAAATTAATATATAACATTATTTAACATGCTGGAAAAATAGCTATCAATTTTTGCTTGTACCCTCAGATACACCATTTTTTCTTCTGCAAATATTTTATCCTTTCATGTCTTAGAAACATGGCACAGCTTATTTTTAGAAAAATTCATCATACATGGAAATGGATATTTTATCTTCTATGACACTAGAGAGAGTTGACCAGAAAGTATACCTTAGACATTTATTTCTAAAACTAGCTACTCAAGACAATACCTAGCGACTTTTATAGATTTATTTTCTCTTAAAATTTTACAATCAGGAGATTACAATTTGTATAAAACCTAATCACAGTATTCTTAATTTGTAATAATGCACTCCATGATGCATTAGTTTTTTATGCTAGTGGTATCCAGTTCACAAGCATATGGATCACAGTGTTAAAAAATAGTCACCGTCCTTTAAAAATGATTTCTTATAAAAAAATTCTAAGATGTGGCATTTGGGGGGGAATGACCAAAGATTTGGCAACATTGTCACAATTAGCTAAAGTTAGTACTTGTCATTCTCCTCCCTCTCCCCCAGATGTAACAGGGCCTGAACTGCCCAGTTTGCTGGAATTCTCACCCAGCCTCAAGATTCATGTATTTTACATTTATGACCTGGTCCATAAAGCCATATAAATTTGTGGCTTCTTGTTTAAACAATCTATGAGATCTCAATTGATTTTTCTATAGAGATTTTTATAATGCCTTTAATAGAATACATTCAAATAACATTAAAATATGAGTATATTCTCTAAAACAATTATTAGCATAGATGTTAAAAATCCCCAAAACAAACTATACTCAAACTTTCAGAGTACAGACTTTCAGGGATATGGAAACAGTCTTGGACAAAGCTACTTGGTCCACACCAAGTAACATAGAGTAGATACACTGGCATTTCCTTCCTTCCCTGGTAGTGAAAAACTTTGCAAATGTCCAATATAGTTAGCTTTTCTTATGTTCTGTATTTTTGTATAGTGCAGTCCTTAAAGGAATGTCTGGGGAAGATGGAATGAAATTTACCAATATGAGATAAGTGAGATAATGGTAAAGAGTATGAATTAATATAGAAATATTGAAAAAAGGGTAGAGAGCCATGTGGGAAGATTGTGAAGCTGAAATTAAAGATTATTTTGTTCAGTTTTGACTCTGTGTCACTTTAGCTGCGTGACTTAAGGTAAATCACTTCATTTTCTGGGCCTTAATGTTAATTGGGGGTAGGGATTAATTGCTTAGACTGATTATGCCTAAGATTCTGTTTAGAGTTGGTTTTCAATGATGATATTCTAGACCAAGCATTTATTTTTCTCATGCATCCCATATCTCTTAAGCTCTGTAGGCTGCATGAGCTAAACAATGGTACATGAAACACAACAGTGTGGTTATACAATTTATAAAGTTATTACAAATATCATGGACTGTATTCATAGATATGAAGAATAAATTGGTGGTTTCCAGATGGGAGTGAGATGTGGGGATGGGCAAATATGTAAAGCAAATTAAGGGGTACAAACTTGCAGTTATAAAATAAGTCAAAGAAATGTAATGTACAGTACAGGGGATATAGTCAATAATATTGTAATAATGTTTTATGGCGACAGGTGTTAACTAGACTTTTCATGAAGATTTTTTTCTTTATTTTTATTGTTGGCACTATTACAGATGTTCCTATCTTCCCGCCTTTTGCCTGCCTCCACTCAACCCTTACCCCTATTCCCTCTGGCCATCACCACACTGTTTTCCGTGTCTGAGAGTTATGCATATATATTCTTTGGCCCCTTCACCTTCTTTCATCCAGTTTCCCCTCCCCTCTGAAAGTTGTCAGTCTCTTCCATGTATCCATGCCCTTGTTTCTATTTTGTTCATCAGTCTATTTTGTTTATTAAATTCCACATATAAGTGAGATCATATAGAATTTGTCTTTCTCTAACTGGCTTATTTCACTTAGCATAATAATCTCCAGATCCATCCATGCTGTTGCAAAAGGTAAGATTTCCTTCTTTTTACAGTCGCATTGTATAAATATACCACAGCTTTTTTATCTGCTCATCTACTGATGGACACTTGGGCTGTTTCCAGATCTTGTCTATTGTAAATAATGCTTCTCTGAACATAGGGGCACATATATTCTTTTGAATTGGTGTTTTAGCATTCTTAGGATACATGCCCAGAAGTGGCATTGCTGGGTCAAAAGGTAGTTCCATTGTTAAATTTTTGAGGAAACTTCATGCTGTTTTCTACAGTGGCTGCACCAGTCTGTATTCCCAAGAACAGTGCACTAGGGTTTCCTTTTTTCCACATCCTTGTCAGCACTTGTTTGTTGATTTATTTGTAGTATCTATTCTGGCTGGTGTGGGGTGATATCTCATTTTGGTTTTAATTTGCATCTCTCTGATGATTAGTAATATTGAGCATTTTTTCATATGCCTCTTGGTCATTTGTATGTTCACTTTGGAGAAGTGTTTATTCAGATCTTTTGCCCATTTTTAAATTAGATTGTTTGTTTCCTGATGTTGAGATTTTAAAGTTCTTTATGTATTTTGAAAATTAAGCCCATATCAGATGTATCATGGGCAAATGTGCTCTGCCACGCAGGGGGTTCCCTTTTCATTTTGTTGATGGTTTCTTTAGCTGTACGGAAGGTTTTTAGTTTTAGGTTGTCCCATTTGTTTTTTTTTCCTCCTTTTCTCCTTACCTTAGAAGACATATTGGCAAAAATATTGCTGTGAGAGATGTCTGAGATTTTACTGCCCATGTTTTCTACTAGAATTTTATGGTTTTGAGATTTTGAGTTTATTCTTGTGTATGTTGTAAGTTGGTGGTCTAGTTTCATTTCCTTTTTGCATGAACCTGTCTAATTCTCCCAACAGCATTTATTGAATAGATTATCTTTATTCCATTGTGTGCTCTTGCCTCCTTAGTCAAATATTAATTGACCATATGTTAATTTGTCATGTGTTACATGACACATGGACTCTCTGTTTTATTACATTGATCTATATGCCTGTTCTTATGCCAGTACCAGGTTGTTTCAATTACAACAGCCTTGTGGTATAGTTTGATATTCAGTATTGTGATTCCTCCAAATTTGTTCATCTTTCTCAAGATTGCTGAGGCTATTCAAGATCTTTTTTTGGTTCCTTATAAGTTTTGGAAATATTTGACTTAGATCTGTGAAGTGTACCATTGATATTTTAATAGAAACTGCATTGAGTCTATAGGTTACTTTGGGCAGCATGAACATTTAATGATGTAAATTCTTCCAATCCATGAATGCAGTATATGCTTCTATATATTTGTATTTTCTTTAGTTTCTTTCTTCTATGTCCTATAATATGTCAAGTTCAAGTCTTTTGCCTTCTTGGTTACATTTATTTCTATGTATCTTATTTTTTTTGTTGTTGCAATAGTAAATGGAGTTGTTTTCTAAGTTTCTCTTTCTGATAAGTCATTGATGGTGTATAGAAATACCACCAATTTCTGGATATTAATTTTGTATTCTGCTACTTTAAGAAATTCATTTATTGGCTCTAATAGCTATTTGTTGTAGTCTTTTAGCACTTTCTATGCACAATATCATCTCATCTGCATATAATGGCAGTTTTACTTCCTCCTTTCTAATTTGGATACCTTTCATGTCTTTTCTGATTACTGTGGCTATGACTTCAAGTACTATGTTGAATAAGGTGGTGAAAGCAGATATCCCTGTCTTGTTCCTGACTTAAGGTAAACAATTTTAGGTTTTGTCCATTGAATATAATTTTAGCTATGGATTTGTTATATATGACCTTTAATATGTTGAGGTATGTTTCCTCTGTTCCCATGTTGCTGAGAGTTTTTATCATAAATCAATACTGGCTTTATCAAATGCTTTTTCTTCATTTATTGATATGATGTAATTTTTATCCTTAATTTTGTTTATGTGACATATGATGTTTATTGATTTGTGGATATCATACCAACCTTGCACCTCAGGAATAAATCCCATTTGATCATGTTGTATGCTGTTTTAAATGCATTGCTGAATCCAGTTTGTTAACATTTTGTTGAAGATTTTAGCATTTACGTCATCTGGATTATTGGCTTATAATTTTCTTTCTTTGTAGTGTCTTTATATGATTTTGGAATTTAGGTAATTCTAGTTTCATAAAATAAGCTTGGGGATCTTACCTCCTATTGAATTTTTTAAAAATATTTTGAGAAGGATAGGCGTGAGTTGTTTTTTAAGTGTTTGGTAAAGTTCACTTGTGAAGCTACTCAGTCCAGGACTTTGATTTGTCAAGAGGTTTTTTGTTTTTGTTTTTTAATTACTGTTTCAATTTTATTATTTGCAATCTACCTATTCATATTCTCTGATTCTTCCTGATTTAGTTTTGGAAGATTGTATGTTTTTAGGATTGTATCCTTCCTTCCAGATTGTCCAGTTTTTTGGTGTATAGCTGTTTGTAATATTTTCTTACAATCCTTTGTATTTCTTTGTTTTCAGTTTTTAATCACTGAATATTTCATACCAATCTCTCCTGGTGTGAAACATATTTTTTGAGAGATCAGCTAGCTGACAGTCTTATGAGAGCTCCCTGGATGGTAATTATCTGCTTTTCTTTTGCTGCTTTTAAAATTCTCTGTTTTTAACTTTTTCCATATTATGATGTGTCTTGATGTGGACCTTTTTGGGGTCATCTTGTTTGGGAGTCTGTGTACTTCCTGGACCTGTGTATCTTTTTTCTTCACCAGGTTAAAGAAATTTTGGGTCATTATTTCTTCAAATAGTTTCTTGATCCCTTGTTCTCTCTTTTCTACTTCTGGTTTGCCATTTGATGCAGATGTTGTTACACTTTGTATTGTCACAAAATTCTCTTAAACTATCTTAATTCTTTTAACTCTTCTTTTTCCTTCATTAATTGGGTGTTTTTTCTACTTTGTCTTCCAAACCACTGATTCAATCCTCTTCTGCATCCACACTTTTATTCTTTCCACTGTATTCTTGATGTCAGGTATGGTATTTGCTAATGACTGGTTCTTTTTCATGGTTTCTATGCCCCTTTTCATACTGTTGTAGTTCTCACTAAGTTCCTTGAGCATCCTTGTAACCATTACTTTGAACTATATATCTGACAGATTGCTTGCCTCTCTTTTATTTAGCTCTTTTTCTGGAGATTCCTACTTTTCTTTCCTTTGGGGACTGTGTCTTCCTATTTTTGCTATCTCTTTGTATCTATTTCTATATATTAGATAGACCTGCTATGACTCCCAGTCTTTGTGTATGGCCTTATGTAACAGGTGTCCTGTGGGACCCAGTAGTGTGGTCTCCTTGGTTTCTTTAGATGAATGCTCTAGAAATGTCTTTTGTGTAGGTTATGTGGGCCTTCCTGCTGTAATTGAGTCTTGATTGCTGATGGCCCATTGTTGCATAGGATAGACCCTCAGGCTAGCTGACAATGAAGCTCAACCCCAACCACGATGCACAAGCTATTTGTGCAGGTGCAGTCTCAGTGTGGCTTCTTCTTAAAATCCTTGGTTATAAGACTTCTCTTCAGCTAGTCATTAGTTGGTAATTCAAGGTGATTGTTCCCAGTTAGTTGTATATCCAGTTTTGTCCTGGGAAGATTTGAGTGCAGATCCACCTACTCCACTGCCATCTTAAAAACCTTCAAGGTGATGTTTAAAATTTTGAATCCTTCTGTTTGTCACCTAAAACTTACATAATAATGTATATCAACTGAAGTTCAATTTATTAAAAAAGACAAAAAAATTCCAAAGTATAGTAGTCAACCATTGCCACTATGTGCTGTGTAATAAATCACACTAACTTTTAAAATTTTTTTTTAAGATGTTTAAATATTTTAATTTCAATTGATATCTATTATATTAGTTTCAGGTGTACATTTCAGGGATTAGACATTTGTATAGCTTATGAAATGATCACCCCAATATATCTACTACCCATCTGACACCATACATAGCTACTATAATATTATTGACTACATTCTCTGTGCTCTACTTTGCATCCCCATAACCATTTAAAACTACCAATTATACTTGTTAATCTCTTTATCTTTTCACTCATCCCAACAACCCCTCTCCCATCTGGCATCTGTCAAAATGTTCTCTCCATTTATGAGTCTGTTTCTGTTCTGTTTCTTTGTTTGTTTTACTTTTTAGGTTTCACATATAGGTGACATTATCTGGTATTTTCTTTCTCTGACATTTCAGTCAGTACAATACCCTCTAGACCCATCCACATTATTACAGGTGGCAACATTTCATTTTTTTTTATGGTCGAGTCACATTCTATTTCATGTATATATGTATTGCTGGGCACTCAAGATGCTTCCCTGTCTTGGCTATTGCAAATAATGCTGCAATGAACATATGATTGTATGTCCTTTTGATTTAGGGTTTTGGGTTTCTTTGGATAAATACCCAGAAGTGGAATTGCTGGGTCCTTCCTTGGTTATTGTAATAACCTTTGCTTTAAAGACTGTTTTAAAACAGCTAGTATAATTATTGCTACCCCAGCTTTTTTCTTCATCACATTTTCATGAAGTATCTTTTCCCATATCTTTAACTTCAGCCATGTGCGTCTTTTGAACTGAAGTGATTCTCTTTTAAACAACATATTTAAGGGACTTGTTTTGTTATCTATTTAGTTGCCTTATGTCTTTGGATTAAAAGATTTATTCCATTTGCATTTAAAGAAATTATTGATAGATAAGCGTTTATTAGCATTTTATTATTTATATGTTTGATTTTCTTCTTTTTCATTATATATTTTAATTGAACTTATTGGGGTAACATTGGTTAATAAAAGTATATAGGTTTCTTGTGAGCAATTCTACAATACATCATCTGTATATTGTATTATGTGTTCACCACCACAAGTCCAGTATCCTTCCATCACCATTTATCCCCCCATTTACTCTCTTCTACCCTTGCTTACCCCCTTTTTTCCTGGTAATCAATATACTATTTTTCATGCCTACAAAGTTTTTTTCTTATTCCTTTTACCTTTTTCACCCAGCTCCCTAAGACACCTCTCTAACAGCTGTTGTTATCTTTGTATCTATGAGTGTTTCTGTTTTGTTTGTTAGTTCATTTTGTTTATTAGATTCCACATATAAGTAACAATGATATGATATTTGTCTTTCTCTAACTGGCTTATTTCACTAAGTGTAATACTCTCCAGGTCCATCCATGCTATTGCAAAAGGTAAGATTTCCTTCTTTTTATGACTGAGTAGTGTTCCATTGTGTAAATGTACACAGTTTCTTTATTCACTCATGTACTGATGAACACTTGCACTGCTTCTAAATCTTGGCTACTATAAATAATGCTGGAGTAAACATAGGGGTGCATATATTGTTTTTAATCTGTGTTTTGGGTTTTATCAGATATATTCCAGAAGTGGAATTTCTGGGTCATAAGACACCTCTATTTTCGATTTTTTGAGGTACCTATTGCTTTCCCCAGTGACTTCATCAATTTGCATTCTCACCAAGAGTACAAAAGGGTTCTCTTTACTTCACATCCTCACCAACACTTGTTGTTTGTCGATTTAATGATGATAGCCATTCTGACAGGTGTAAGGTGATATTTATTGTGGTTTTAATTTACACTTCTTTTATGATTAGTGACATTTAGCATCTTTTTATATCTATTGACCAAAGATGCTCTTTTTCTTCTTTCTTTTTAAATAAGACCCTTTAACATTTCTTGTAATATAGGTTTGGTAGTGATAAACTCTTTTAGCTCTTCCTTGACTGGCAAGCTCTTTATCCTACAATTCTAAATAATAGTTTTGCTGGGTAATCTTTGGCGTAGATCCTTGTTTTTTATCACTTTGAATATATTTTACCAATCCCTTCTGACCTGCAAATTTTCTTTTGAGAAATCAGCTGACAGTCTTTGGGAGCTTCCAGGTAGGTAACTTACCTGCTTTTCTCTTGCTGCTTTTAAGATTCTCTCTATGTCTTTAACCTTTCACATTTTAATTATGGTGTGTCTTGATGTGTACTTCTTTGGGTTCATCTTATTTGGGACTCCTCTGTGCTTCCTGAACTATATGTCAATTTCTTTCACCAGATTAGGGAAGTTTTTTGTTCTTATGTTTTCAAATAGATTTTCAACCTTATTTTCTTTCTTCTCCTTCCAGCACCCATGATTTGAATGCTGGTGTGATACAAGTTGTCTCAGAGCCTCTTTTAACTATCCTCATATTTTTTGGATTTTTTTTCTTTTTGCTATTCTGATTGGACGGTTTTTGCTTCCTTAACTTCCAAATTGCTACTCTGATCCTCTGCTTCATCTATCATAATGTTGGTTCCCTATAATGCAATATTCATTTTGTTACTGTGCTTGTTATTTCTGACTGGCTCTTTTTATGTTCCTTTTCATCTCAATTTTTAGGTGTTCTATCTCTTTGTTGAAGTTCTAAGTTCATCTACTTTTGCCCTAGGTTCACTGAGTATCCTTATAACCAGTGCTTTAAATTTTGAACCTGAAAGATTGCTTGTCTCCATTTAAAAAAAATTTTTTTATTCATTCATTGTAAAGAGAGAGAGGAAGGGAGAGAAAGGAAATGAAACATCTATTTGTTGTTCCATTTGTTTATGCATTAGTTGGTTTCTTCTTGTATCTATCTAGACCAGGGCATCAAACCCGCAACCTTGGTGTATCAGGATAATGCTTCAACCGACTGAACTACCCCACAAGGGGTTTGTCTCCATTTCATTCAGTTCATTTTCTGGAGTTTTGTTCTTTCTTTCTTTTTTTTCATTTGTGACATGTTTCTTTATCTCTTCATTTTGGCTGCCTCACTGTGTTTGTTTCTATGTAATAGGTTGAACTGCTATGCCTCTGGATCTTCATAGAGTATCCTTACATAATAGGTGTCCTGAAGGACCTAGTCATGGCACCCCACCCCCCCAGTCATCTGATTTGGGTGCTCCAGGTGCACCCCTTCCCCATTGGGATATGTGCACCTTCCTGTTGTAGTTGAGCTTTGATTGGTTTTGGCATATCAGTGGGAATGACTTACCCTAGGCCAATCAGCTGTGAGAACGGACTGAAACCACCATGAAGAATGTGCTGTGCAGGGGCCAAATCCATGGAACAGGACTCATTTTAGCAGGGCTCATGTGTCCTCTGAGTCCACCCCTTGTGTGTGTCACTTGTGGAGTTTCTTGTGTGATGTTTGGGAGTGGTCTGAAGCTGTCCACTGAGTGTGCTTACTCTGGGGTTTCCTGGGAGGTGCAGGTCGAGGTCAGCCACTGCCTGTGCCCTACTTGAGGCTACCCAACATGATCAACAGAGCCATCTGCAGATGGCTGCTACTTGTGCTAGACTTGGAGGTACCTGAGAGAGGCTAAGCAGTGAACCAAGGTTAACTGCCACTAGTTCTGGGTCTGCAACCACTTAGCAAAAGTATGGGGTACTTTGAGGCCAGAAGATGCTTGTTTGAGAGGTTTTAGGAAAGTTTGCAGCATGAGCCATCATAGGCCATGTGTATGGGAAGCCACTGTAAATGGCTTTTGTGGACCTACAAATTGTGTGAGGTTGGGTCTCAGGAAATCACCAAAGTGGAGTGAACAGTGTTAGCCAGATTGATGGAGACTCAACCATGGCTCCCACCTGCCTGCTGGCTTTGTGGGGTAGGGATTCAGCAAAGGAACAATGGCTTCTGCCAACACTTCTGTCTAGGGAAAAATTTCCTTCCACTACCCCCAGCTCTTGCCCTCATACCAAGCAATTCAGTTTCTTCCCATATACCTCTGGTGCCCTTTGAGCTGCTGCCTCAGTGATAGAGCTCAGAGTCAGTGAGTTGGAGTAAGTCCGTGGTCTAGATCTTTAAGAGAAATGCCTGAGACTTCTTCAGCCCTCTACCTCACTCAGCTACAATCCTCATTCATTTTTATAGGCAGAAGCTATTGGGGTTTCTCTCCCTGGCACTGGAAACCTAGACTGGGGGGCCTCGTGTGGTGCTGGGAACTCTTGCTCCTCAAGAGGAAGAGGGAAATCCATAGCTGAGATTCCCGTCCCAATTTTTAACTGCTGCATGTGGGTATGAGACCAGCTTGTTCTGAGTCTCTACCCCTTATAGGACTTCTGTTTAGCTAAATTTCAGGAAGTTCTGAATGATGATTGTTCTATAGTTGTGTTGTCATTTTGATGTGGTTGTGGGAGGATGCAGCTACTGCATTTACCTATTCCTCCTTCTTTACCAGAAACCCAAATCACACTAAACTTAATGGCTTACAACAAATGTTTTATTCTTATGTTACAATTGCCTGTAGTTTGGCTGATCTAGGCTGAGCCTTGCTGTGCTCCAGGCACAGGCTGGCTTAACTTGGCTATAGCTGTGAGTTTGGTTTCTGTCTTCTTCACATGTGCTTTTTCAGAAGCCCAGACTGAAATGGCCATGGTTACCATAGCCGCATGCTCTTATGACTTATCACTGGGGCTCAAAACTGAGGTCAAACCATGGAACAATGCATAAGGCCTCTGTTGCATCTTGTCCACTAATAGTCTATTGACTAAAGCAAGTCACATTGTTAAACCTAACTTTGTCCATAGTAAGGGAATGAGGAGAGAAAATATCTGGTGAACAATAATACAAACTGAAACACCAAGCAAAGTCAGTCCATTGAAAAGCCTATTTTTACAAGCCAATTGAAATGATAAAAAC
Organism: Mormoops blainvillei; assembly: GCA_004026545.1. Lineage (NCBI taxonomy): Eukaryota > Metazoa > Chordata > Mammalia > Chiroptera > Mormoopidae > Mormoops > Mormoops blainvillei. Next base: position 66,869 of record PVJD01007604.1, on the reverse strand, counting down.
CAACTAAATGATTAGCTCAAAATCATTTTAAAGGGTTAAATTTTAAATTAATGTTTATAATGAATCTGGAGTATTTTGTTCTAAAATTTGAAAAAGAACATTTCATTAATTTTATTTCTGTGTAGAATGAATCACTTTCCTTTTAGAGACCTCAAGCATTAGAGTGCGTGTCACTTTGGACATTTTCTTCAAAATAGGCAAATAAGTATTGCTGGGTCACAACATAACTTGGATGGCATATTCAGTGTGAAGCTGAGAGAAGTATGGCTGATTTTGTCTCAAAATGGATTAACTCAGACTAAACCATAATAAATTATGTGATGCCCTGTGTTGAGAAAAGATATTAAAATCTAGTTATGTGATCTTTAGACTTATAAGCACATTCCAGATTATAGTTTCCCACTTATATTTACCAGAATTCTCTTCCTTCTCTTTCTTCTTCACCTTCTCCCCTCCTCTTCCTATCCTCCTCCCTTCTTCCTCCTCCTCCTGCTCCTTCTTCTAGTTTTCCTTCTTCTCCTTCCCCTCCCTTCTTCTTCTCATCCTCCTCCTTCTTCTCCTCCACTTTCTTCTTCTTCTTCATTACAAGTGATAGAACAGCTCTAGCTGACTTACACAAAGAAGGAAATTTCTTGTTTTAGATCCTTGAAGAGTCCACCGGTACATACAGCTTCAGATAAACTGAATTCGGAGCTTTCTCCAACTTCATATTTAGAGTCTGTTATCCTCTTTGTTGACTTAATCCCAGAGAAAAGAGACTTTTTCTATCTGCAATTTTTATAAAATTTTGGAATAACAGTTTATAAACTTGATTGTGCCATGTGACCAATTCCTTCCTAATACAGAGTCCAGAGTATTGGAATAAGCTACTTACTAGACCTATTGTTGTGCTCTCTCCTGGAGCTGACATATGACCTGAACTTCATGAACTGGTGGTAGAGAAGTATTTATTAGACCAAAGAGAACAATGGGGCTTTTCCCCAGAGAAAGGAGCAAGGATGTTAGATGGATTAAAAAAGTATGTCTATTACAACTCCTGTTAAGCAAAGATGGGTAATGTATTAAAATGAGGCACAATTTATGAAGTATAACCACACTGAAAGGTGTTGACAAAAATAATGTAAAATACAACATAGAGAATATAGTCAATAATATTGTGATAACTGTGTATGGTGCCAGGTATGTACTGGAAACAGGGGAAAACATTTGGTAAAGTATATAATTGTTTAACTACTTTGCTCTACACCTGAAATGAATACAAAATAATATTGAATGTAACCTGTAATTGAAAAATAAAATGTAAAGTTTTTAAAAAATTAATAAAATAAGGCTAAGTTGTTAATGGCTTGGCATTATACTAGCACATCCTCTAAAAGTTGGACAGAAAGAATAATGTTTGATGCACTGGTTATTTATCTGTGTTTGTTATGAAGAACCACTACATTTGTATGGGCCCAACAGACTATTATAGCTCTTAGCCAATGGTATGAAACTATCACAAACTCATATCTGATGACTTGTCAATGATGGGTTGACTTGGCTGATTAGAGTATGGGATAACAAAGTCAAACCATGGGCTTAGTCTTTATGAGGGAAAGTCAGTCAGTCATTTATCATGTTGTAGTATGTAAATACCGGGATTTAAATGCATATAAAAATAAATCCTTGAAAAAATCTATGCTAAAGTAAGTGTTCACATTTTTTCCACCATCAGGGAAAGCGGGGCTCTTGTTCTTAGTTCCACATGATATGGCAAAATAATCTCAACTTTCAGCATTGTCAGTTGTAGTTTATGTATAATTATATTGTTTTTTCAAGGTACCCTTATTATTTTTCCTCTCATCTTTCCCAGGAATCATATACCAAGAGGAGCTGGAAAGTTCCCCTGGCAAGAAAAGATAAATAAATAAGGAGCATGAGCCTGTGTCTTTTAGGAGAGGTGATTTGTCAAAAACCATAACACTGTGGCTGTTTTCAGATTTTAAGGGTTATGTTCAACCTTAAGAAAAATTTTAAAAGTGAAATTATTGAATGAATAGAGAAAAATGTCTGGTAGAACATGAAGTTAGTTGTTAACATATTGCTGAATATATTGGCCTGAAGTGCTTTCAAACATATGCTAGAGTGTTAGGCAAAGGTGAATTACCTACTCAAGTTTGTCTAATTTTTTGAGTAGGGAGTGGTACTGAGTGAGGAATCACAGAAAGAAAATTTACTTTGATACTCAAGAATGAACAAAATATCTGAGCAAGAGAACCCTGGAGGTAAACTACTTATTTTAAGTATAAGATGTTGAATATGGATAAATTGGGTACTATAATACAATCCAATGTTACAGTATTTTTGTAATTTTCAACACTGTTATGTTTTATTATGTGGCTCTCAACTATGCATACTTTATATGTTTGGTTATTTCTGTTTTCCCATTCAGATCTCCTCTCCACTCTTCTGTAATGCAAGCTGTGTCCTGGGTGGTTGACTTTTATGGACCACATCAGTGAGATTCTTTGCTTTATGGCGTTCCATTGGATTCGGCCAACTGGAGGAACTATTTAAATGATTGGAGAGTTGGGTAGGGGAATAAATTCAAGGTTTTTTACTTTCTAGGATCCTTCTCTGTTGGGTCAACACATATTGAGTTCATTCTTTCCTTAAATACCACACACAGCTTCTGCTGAGCAGCCCTCTCCATATAACCCCCTCTTCAGATTCTACTAACCACTCCCTTTCCTTGTTTCTTCAGGATCCAATATGTTGCAAGTCCCAGGGGCTTGACCATGTTCTTTGGATTTGCTTGATCTTTTCATACATCCATAAACAACCCCGTAATAAACTCACCTCAATTACTCTATCTGCAAATATCACCTCTTCTTGCTAGGATCCTGACTAACATATTACCAAAGTAAAATATAAAACATGTTATATACTTTCAAAACATAGAATACATTTACAGTCAACATATTACATATGTAAACACAGCACTTGTGATTAATATAATAACAAAAACAAATTTCAGCTTTCTGGGAGGCCACCAGAGTAAAAATAAGCATGATAAGAGCAAACAAACAAACAAACAAACAAAAATGTGACATATATTGGTATAAGTGGAATACATTAAGAGGCATGGAAAAAAATGGAAGAATCAAGATTCAGGGCAAAAGATGCCTGGACTAAACAATCAGAATTCAAAATGTGAAAAACCAAGGAATTCTAACATCTGGGGTGGGGAAAGAATTGGCCTACTAAAGAGAATATGTGTATGTGTTGGAGGGAGGGTTACAGAGGTGGAAAGACCCTGCTGGTTGACGGCACTTAGGACCCTCAGTGGTAGCCATGTGGGTGGTTGCTCTGTCCACGGTGCTGGAAGAGTCCATACTGCTGTGTATTTCCCCTCTCCTTTTGAGGACCAGGTAAGCTGAAAGAATTCTTAATGCTTAACCGGTGTGCCTTCAGACTACCCTAGAAATTAATTTGTACTAAAGTCATCCTATAGAAGAGCAAACTGTACCAGGGTAAAGAAGAAGGTGATAATGTCATTTGTCTCCCAGTTATTACACATTCGTACATGATTGATACTAGCAGCACTGCCTGCAGCAATTGATCTGAACATATTACCGTGCTAAAACAATTTGCCATAAAGATAGGTGGAAACGTGAAAACTCTGAGAAGAAGTTTCAAAATAAGAAGTCACAGTAAAAATAACTACTAAGGCTACAGGATGGAATTACTTCAAACATCTATACATAAATATAAGACTGATTTTCATCTATTTTTCCCATTATTTTGTTCTGGGCTGAAAAAAGTGATTACTCTATGTAATAAAATGTCAAAAACTTTTTAAGGGATAAGAAGAGAATAAATTAGCTTATACAACAAAGAATATTTTTTGTTTTTGAAAGAAATCACACTTTAAATCTTAGGTTTTAATTTATTATATCATTGTAACTTCTAGCAACACTAACCAAGGGAAACAAATTGGTCTTTTCTTTAAGTCTCTTTAATCTGATCATTCTTTAAAAATGTAGTTTCTCAGGAAAGTATCAAATGCATAATCAATTATCAAAGTTTATCTATCTGGCAGTTTTGAACTTTTCAGCTCTGATATTAAAGATCTTAAGTTTCAAATGTAGTATTTAATATTTATGAGAACATTGTAGTAAGTTCTGAAAACTTCTACTTCAATTAGAATGAACTGGTGTGAGTTTGGAAGTGGAACCAGGAACAAATAGCAACAATGAAAAGAAGGTTAGTCAGATAAGACCTCCAAAGAGAAGCAGGAAATTTCTTTCCAATTTTGTGATCAGGTTCTTAAAAAGCACAAGGCATACAATTGCAACCATCATTACTTGAAATTCAAACACTTGAAAGTCATCTTGTGTTGGGCCTTTTGCCTTTAATTCTCTAATTTGGGAAAGTCTCTGTGTATGTTGACAAGAATATTAAAGGATCTCAGGACACAGGTTTCCTGCCATATCAGAATGTTGCTGGACCACATGTTTAACCTTTTGTAACTCATTCCCTCCCACCCCCACAAATAATGCATGAGCTATTTATTTCACTAGATTATCTTGGATTTTAAATAAGTAAACACGCATTAATGTATAAAATACATATGAGCTGTTCAGAAAGTATCCATCCATGTAATATGAAAAATAGAGGCATTTATTCAAGAAGATATAAGATACAAGAAACATTGTACATAGGACAATGACCTGTCAGTCCCCTTCAAGTAGGCACCTTGGGACTTCACACAGTTCTCACAATCACCATCAGCTACCCATCATATTTTCTTGAATCTCATCAATGGTCTGAAATCTCTTCCCTTTCAAAGGTGATTTTAGTTTTAGGAAAAGTCAGAAGTTGCAGGGCTCTGGATCTGGGCTATAGGAGGGCTGAGTCACTTCAGTGATTTGATGTTTTGCCAAGAACCTCTGCATGAGACATGATACATGAGCTGCAGCATTGTCATGATGAAGCTGCCAAGCACCAGTTTCCCAAAGCTATGGCCTTCTGAATCATCCAAATAGTTTCCACAGAGAAATGTTCAAGCTTAATGCAAAATTTGATGCAGATATGTTGCTCTACTTGCTCGGTCATTTTGAATGTGATGACCATATAGTACACATCCTCATTCGATGGTGTCTATTGACCCCGCTGACTAGTAAAGTGAAGTCGTCATTGTTCACACATGCACATTCCAGTCCACTCTCCTTGGCTGCCAGGTTACATTGATACCGTACAAACCATTCTCATTTTATTAGCAATGGTTGGACTTCTTCCAGATGGTACATGAATAAAAAGTCACCCAGAGATCAGCAGACTCTTTCAGCTGTGGAGACCTGAATAGAATCATCCCAAAGCCCAAATGGATGGCTGGGGATTGTGAGGGGACAGGGAATCCTAATCATCCTCAAGGTATCTGAAAGTTCACACCTCTTACTTGCCTTCACTGCTGGACATCTGGTACCCATCGACACTTCTTTAGAGCATGGCATTAATTCCAATGCGGAAATCAAGACTCTCTTGAGTTTCCTCTCCCAAACATGCATATCAAAATCCATGAAAGAACTCAAGAGTTCCTTGCCTATGGAGTTAGCAAGAGGCACCTTCTGTAAAAAGCAGGTGAGTTATAGAAAGTAAAAATACTTTTTACTGTTATATTGATTTTAATGACCACTAAGAAAATGATCATATTACAATGGAACCATGGAAGCTTCATTAAGATGGCACAAAAAAAAATAACTTGAATACATAGCCCATACTCAAATAAATCTGCCTGACTACTAGTTGGTGCAGTCCAGTGAAATGTCACAGAGAAAAAACAATGAGAAGTAGAGTCAAAATTACTCCATCTCTGCCATGGTTTGCTCATGTCAGTAGAGAAGAAATAAAACAAACTTGTGGTGTGACCATCCTTTGCACTTGGCAGATGTTTTAAAGCAAAAATAGGTTTGAGGCACAAAGCACAGTCTTTGGAGCTAATCTGCAATTTGCTTTTAACTAACAGCTCCTCCTCTTAGAAATTTGGCTTGTTAGATGTTTCTCTACTTATGAACAAAACAAAATAAAATAAAATACATTTAATAATTACTTTTAAAAACTGGTGATCTGTCTTTAAGAGTTCCTACAGTTTTTGTGGAGGATCTGTTTTAATGATATTGTGAAAATTTTTTGGATAATGAGGTTATAGAGGATGGAAAACAAGTACTACAGTCATCCTTATTTCTTGTCCTACTTCAGACCAGGTCATTGGTACTTTGACTCCATAAGCAAAATAATAGGTCATGCTTTTACAATCAGAACAAAATTTCACCAGATCACCAAATCCAGTATATGGACAATAAATATGCAACAGCATTGGAAATGATCTAATAACAAGAATGTCTTCAAACGATATGTCAGTGGGCATATAATGTTTTACAGTTTTGGACGAACTCATGGACTGGGTTTGTGTGACTTTGAAGGAGGAGGATTTCAAGTATTTTGTTTCCCAGGCATACTGAGATGAATCTGAAAACTAGGAAGTGAGTGGCAATGTGCTTGGCAGCTGACACAGCCCAGGTCAGGTGAGAAAGGGAGAAGCTGATATCACCTGCATTAGCTGAGAGCTATCACATTTGCTGCTGTGATGGCTAGAGCCAGAGCAGCAATGTTGGACCATGAGATAATCTTAGAAACACAATTAACAATCAGCTTGCACATTAAAGGTACACTGCAGGCAAGAACACTTCTTGACTGATATAGTTGGTCAAGTTGCTAATACACTTCTCACACCTTAAAACTTGCCTCACGATTCTCCTTTATGCTAAGCATGTTGCAGTGCTGGGTGCTTTACTAAATAGTATGGAAGGAGACAAGGAATATAGGATGGGTACAATGATGTCAGGTCAGAGTTCAAGATCTGGATTGATACTTGTTAGCTGTGTTACTTGGAGCAAGATTATAAACTTATAGAGCTTCTATCTGTTCTTTTGTGAAATCTTATAGAATTGTAAGAATTAAAAAACTAAAAGAGAAAATCCTTAGTAAAACCATTATATTATTATAAGTATAATGTAAGTATAGTTATTATACTATTAAACAGACCAGTCCTTTAGCCTGACTTGATGTCTTTGTTTTAGTTACCTTTAATCTAATATATTTTTAGATTCAGCTAGATACAGTCTAGTCATGGAAGGTGGTTAGTGTCAATGTAACCCAGAGGTTTTGGTTAGATTACATATTAAAGCAAGCATTTATTTGGGGTTTCTCTGCCATATCCTGATTTTTTTTTCTGAAAACTAGGATGCGATAACATGATCAGAGAATGATCTAGCTGATGACCATTGAAATATAAGCAGAAATGCCATGAACAGCTTCAAACAATACTTATTAGGAAGGAGGACTGTACCCTTAACTTATTTTCTATTTTTCAGTCTATTTTTTCCTTTTTTGCTGGTTGGAATGCAGATGTGATGACTGGAATTGCAACAGTTATCTTGGAGTATGAGGTAATGTTATAAATGTAGTAAAGATATGGCAGAGCATAAAGACAGAGAGAATCTATGTTCCTGATACTTGAAGCAACACACTAGCACTAAACCCAGACTTCTTAAACTACTGTTATATTGCATGTTCTATTATAGCTAAACAATCTTAATTGAGGTACTGATCTTTTTGTTGAGGCAAGAGGCAAAATAGAAAAGATATATTATGTTAACAACTTTATTTTAGAACAATACTTGATATGAATATCTAACTTACCCAAATTTAGATGTATATGCATGCAATATATCACAGAGGAAAACAATTTAAAGCTATAGATAATTCCACTCCCTGTACAAGTTAATGCACTTGTGTCATAGAGTGAGTGTGAGCCAAGGAGTGTCAATCTGCTGTTTTCTCAGTCTCAGTATGAGTGCCGGCAATGCCGGGTATTATCCCAGCGTTTAAAAATATCTATAATTTGGACATCATTGATTCCAAAGTTCAGCCAACATTTTTCCTAGTACTAAACCAAATAAAGATCAACTAAAGGTGATTTCAACCTCATATTACTTTCTGCTTACTTTCCAGCATTAGCACTGAACCCCTGCATAAGATGTACCTCCATTACATTTGAAATCAGGAAAGGCCTCAGAAAGTAATAGGTTCTGGCATCTGACAAATGGATAAAGAGCAGAGTTGGATTGGGAAGACATGGGATTTTTTAATCACAAGCTCTGGGTGTATCATCTTGGGACCTGTATGTTTGAGTCCAGGTTTTGAAAGGAACTAATATTTTGAAAGAGTTACAATATTTCAGGCACTGTACTAGGCACGCTTAACATAGCCCAACTTGTTTAATCTTCTGAATCATCCTGTGTGGTTTTTGTTCAAGGACCACTTGGTTAAACAGTCATGACATTTCCCAGAATCCCCTTTTCTATGATTCCAGATTAGAGTTGACCAAGAGAGAACTTTGTGAGAGATGCAAAGAAGTAAAACAAAGCTATGGCTAATAGACTCTGAAAGTGATGGTGGTCAGATGCAGCAAGAGACAAATGAAGAGATGGTATCTAGTTTGTCCCTGTCAGTCCCCAACTCCAAGGTCAGCCATTCTTCTGACTCCCAACTCTGCTGACCGATAGCAACCCCAGGCTTACCACTGCAAACACCCAAAAGCACTAACACAAGGAGGCAATAGCCTTCCATAGACTTCTATACCTGCCCTGCTGCTGAGCCCACTCCAGAATATGCTTGTTTTCCAAATTCCCCTGAAAACTGACACATCCATGTGTGGCAGAGGTTCTGGGGCCTGGTGGTTGATTTCCCCCTGATATTCTAATTCTCCCTTTCAGACCCTTTCTTCCTTAGTACCTCCTATGATTGTGTTAACTTCTTATAATAAATTCCTTATTCCATAGCACTCAGAGTGGTTTTGCTTTCCTAATCCTACCCTTGTATTATATTTAATTACTGTCAGACATGATCTTAGGCCATATCAGTTTAATTCCTTCCAGAGTCATTTGAACTGAAATGGATTTTGATATTAACCTCTCAACTTGTTATGCAAGTTTCTTATTAAAACATCCACATAAAAATCTTGTCAGCATTTTTTTTAATGAAACTTGTGTCAGGAGACCTATTATGTCACTCAATGTTAGCTTTATATGTTTCACTTGAGAAATGTGTCATTATTGGTTACCAGTTTAGACTTTATTTCTTTTGAAACATTGGAGTACTTCCTCTTTTTGGTGGGTGGGGGGCATCCATTGGTTTCAATTTTTGCCCTGGCTTCCAAGATTCTCAGAGACATATATGATGCCTAATTATAAGAACTATCTTGGATCCTAATGTATTTGGTTATTCCTCTCTTTCATGCATTTAATTAATACTATTTTACTAATCTTGGAGTTACTAATCTTGGAGTCCTTTAACTTGTGTCAAATAAGATTGTTGATACAGGACAAGGGACAGATAAGATCTGTTTATTCATTGTCTACTTAGTGTCATCTGGGCCTGACACTATGTCATTCTCTTCATCTTATTTTTTTCTTCCATTTCACACAAGAGGAAACTGCGATTCAGCTAGATTAGGCAATGCTAACTGGTCTATGGCAAAAGTGAATGCAAATGTGTTTGACTCATCCCCTCTCCACTTTGTCAGCTTGTCTACTGGCTGAACGGTTCAGATATAGACACATGAGACACATTGAAATAAGAAACAAGTACCTCTGTTCCTCTTAACCTTACTTGAGAATGAAGGCCTCAACATGGGTTCCTCCTTTGTCTAGCAGAGAAGTTTGTGAGTGTAAGTGAAACATGAAGCAAACATGGTATAAAATGGAAGTTGGTGATGAAAATAATGAATTTGATGGTAATACTGAAAATGGTGATAAAGTTGATGAAGATTATGATGATCTAACTTTCTAGTGCAAAAGAAAATTTTGACTGTTTTCCATCACTCCACTCTCTCATTATGCATATGTTTCAAGAGATGCAGCATATGGAAACTTACAGCTTAATTCACAGATTTTATTACCAGATGTGATATATTCTCTGACTCCAATACTAATCATATAAAATGACTAAAATGATTAACTAAGTGCTCCCTATATATCAGGCATAGTTCTCAGCACTTTGAAAATGTAAATTCATTTCATTAAAATAGATATTTTTCTTATATATTCTACAACCAAGGCACAAAAAGGTTAAGTTATTCCCTTGACCAAAACTCAAACCTATGGAGTCTGGCCCCAAGTCTATGCTCTTAAGTTTGATTTTGTGCTATATTCTCTGGTGGCCAGGGAAAAGAGCATGCACTTTTTAATTAAACAGATTTGGATTCAAAATGGATTTCATAACTTACTAACTATGTGACCTTGAGCTAGTTACTAAGCTCAAGTCTCAGTTTAACTCTTAGCTTCTCTGAGGTTCTCTTTTTTAATCCTCACATAAGGACATGTTTTTATTTATTTTAGAAAGAGAAGAAGGGGGAGGGAGGGAGAGAGAAAGGGTGGGGGGGAGAGAGAGAGAGAGAGAGAGATCCAGGGAGATCAATGTGAGAGAAAACATCCATCGGCTGCCTCCCATACACACCCCATCTGGGGATTGAACCCGCAGCCTAGACCTATACCCTAACCAAGATTTGAACGCACAAAATTTTTCATGTATAGAGTGATGCTCCAAACAACTGAGCCACCTGGTCAAGGCCCCTGAGATTCTTTTAGGTGCCAAGTGATAGGATTCTTTTGAATCAACTATTTACTTTCTTGTTGAACATCTATGAACTTAGAACTAAGCTAGGTGCTATGGGCAGAAAATTAAATCATCATTCAAGAGTTTTGCTCATGGATAAAAGTAAAAAGATGCTCAAAATACTTGCTTAATTAGAATAAATTTTCCTGCAGCTGGTCTTCAAACATTCCAGTTTCATCTAAGAAGACAAAAAAGAATGTTATTGAAGAAACCGTTCTCTTTTGCTCTTTATTTTTTCTGTGCAACCTACATCCCTTTATTAGAGAACTTTCTTTTTTGTGTGTTCTTTTGGTAATGTTAAGTCCTTTGAAAATCTACCATCTCTAGTCCCCTTCAAAAATCGCTAATTCATCCCAGGACCCTTGCTGAGACCCAGACACCGTGAATTTTCAGAGGCCCAGTGGGTGACTGATATGTGGCAGGGCAGGAAGAATGTCACTACACATTCTTACATTAATATCATCAGGAAAATAGCATCGTGGCTGTGACTTGACTGCAAGCGCTAGTGTGGAAGACCAGTTCCTGCAAGATACAGGAGACGGGCTGTGTTTTGGCTCTGGACAAGGGAATGGCTGCAGTTCCAAAAGACAGATTGTGGCTATTCTTTTTTTCCTCTTCCTTGAGCTTGGTGATAATAAGTCATATGACATGAATCACCTGGACTGATCACAGTCTCAGGTTGCTAAATAATCTCCAGGACTTATGAATACACACATATCCAATGGAGAGAAGCCACAGAACAAAGAAGACAATTATTTCTGGTGATGAAATTTTGCCCCAATCTGTGCAATCGCCAAGGTGTTTCAGATCAAGGGAGGGCAAATGAAAGAGTAAAGTTTAAGTGAATTTGCAATCTGATATCTCTAGGGTTCTGCTCAGTTGGTAAGAGCTGAGCAGCAGACAGGAGACTTAGTTTCTTCCATGCTGTGCATCCTTCCTCCCGTGTGGCTTAAATCAAGGCCAGTTGCCTTTTTCTTTAAACAAGGGATCAATTTTTTCAATACTGTTTTCCAACCATCTATTTTTCCAACTGTGGAACACTATCTTCACAGTGAAAAATTTCTCAACTGGAATCTGATAAAATCTAGAAAAACCTGCTGTAACTCTCTTCCTTTCAAGATTTCTTCTTGCCCACCCCTGCCTCTGCAATGTAACCTAGGAGGTGTGTTTGGACTGGAATGGCACTCCCATTGGATGCTTCTGGACCTGACCACACCCCCTGAGGTGGCCACTCTCCAAACAACATTGATAGGCAGGTGAGAAAGCAAGTACTCTTATCTGGCTAGGGGTTGAAATTTGGAGAGAAACAGAGGATCCAGTGCTGGTTGCCTGGTGTGTGTGTGCGTGTGTGTGTGTGTGTGTGTGTGTGTGGTGTGTATTTGTAGGGGGGCAAACCAATGCTTTTTACCCCTTTGTAGTTACTCAACAAATGATTGTATAATTGAATGGAGCTTCTAAACTTTTCTTATCAGGACATAAGGGGGACTAATAGAGGACAGAAGAGACCTAAGGCTTATTTTTCATAGTGACATAGGGACCTTTTGTTTAGAACCATTTGAATCTGTTGGACATTTGTCAGAATTGTTCTCCATCCTCTAGGAAGTTGGGGGCATTGAAAACTACTGTTATTTTGATTTTTGGTTGAAGGTTGCTAGCAAAAGGCCTTTTGGACCTAAACATAAGATCCATCAAGCATCCTCATTATATTATTTTCCTCATTTAACCTTCACAACAATTGTATGTGTTAATCATTATTGCTGCCCTTAGTAATAATTATTATTTTGGCCCTTATCTCTATAGATAAGAAAACCGAGGCCCAGGGGACGTTCATAGCAGCAGAATGTAACTCAAAATGAGGTCTCCAGGTCTCTAAACTTTTAGATCCATGCTTTACCTTAAAGCTTCATTTCTGTAGGGTACAGTCAGCAATACTGAAGTGATAAAAGTGATGAATGAGTTCATTACATCCTCAGGGTAAATAAACTGACCACGGCAATTATTTGTTTAAGATTCTACGGTGTATACCCTTCACCATGGAGAAGGTACCCAGAGGAAGCATTAGCCATAGTTGCTCCATATTCTTAGCAACCTAATATTAAATCGGAAGATCAAAGTTTGGACACATGTCACCATAATCAACTGACTGAAAGCTGAGAGTGCTGTATGTCAAATCAGTATAGAGAGAGACTGAAATAATCAGGGTGCTCTTCTTCATGCAGGAGGCAAATCTTGAGGTGAGTCAGGAAAGCAATAACAGGTCCAATGTAAGAAAGTTGTTCTAGCAAAATATAGTGACTTGCAACTTGTGTGTGTATGTACGTATGTGTGCATTATATGCTAACCTATCATGTATATTATATAACATCCCCCAAATAGTAATTAAAAAATAAAGGTAAAATAATATTTACCTATTTATTTATTTATCTTTTTAATTGATTTTGTTGGTATGACATTGGTTAATAAAATTATATAAGGTTCCGGTGTTCAATTCTATAATACATCACCTGTATATTGTATTATGCGTTCACCACCCCAAGTCAAGTCCCCTTCCATCACCATTTTTCCCCATACTCTCTTCTACTACCCCTCATCCTCTGGCCCCTGGTAATCACCATACTGTTGTTCATGCCCATGGGTTTTTTTTTTCTTTTTTGCTTAATCTCCACTACCTTTCTCACCCAGCCACCTGATCCTACCTTCCCATCAGCTGTCAGTCTGCTATCTATGAGTCTGTCTCTATTTTGCTTGCTAGTTCATTTTGTTCATTAGATTCCACATATGAGTGGAATCATGTGTTATTTGCCTTTCTCTGACAGGCTTATTTCATTCAGCATAACACTCTCCATGTCCATTTATGCTGTTGCAAAGGGCAACATTTTCTTCCTCTTTATGACCAAGTAGTATTCCATTGTGTCAATATATCACAACTTTTCTATCCACTCATCTACTGATGGACACTTGAGCTCCTTCAAACTCTTAGTTCTTGTAAATAATACTGCAATGGACACAGGGATGCATATATTCTTTTTAATAAGTGCTTCAAGTTTTTTTGAATACAGTCCTAGAAATGGAATTGTTGGGTCATAAGACAGTTCAATTTTTAATATTTTGAGGTAACTCCACACTGCTTTCCACAGCAGCTGCACCAATCTGCATCGCCACCAAGAGTACACAAGGGTTCCCTTTTCTCCACAGCCTCTCCAGTACTTGTTTGTTGATTTACTTGATGATAACCATTCTGACAAGTGTGAGATGATATCCCATTGTGGTTTTAATTTGCACTTCTCTGATGATTAGTGACATTGACCATCTTTTCATATGTCTGTTGACCAACCTTACATCCTCTTTGTCTATTCAGGTCCTTTGTCCATTTTTTTAATTGGATTATTTGTGTGGTGTTTTGGCATTGAGTTTTATGAGTTCTTTATGAATTTTGGATATTAACCCCTTAGGAGATGTATCATCGGTGAATATGTTCTCACATTTACTGTGTTGTCTTTTCATTTTGTTGATGGTTTCTTTTGCTGTGAAAAAACTTTTTAGTTTGATAGAGTCCCATTTATTTATTTTTTCTTTTGTTTCCTTTGCTCGAGGTGATATATCAGAAAAAATATTGCTGTGAGAAATGTTCAAGATTTTACCGCCTACGGTTTCTTCAAAGATTTTTATAGTTTTGAGTCTAACATTTAAACCTTTAATTCATTTTGAGTTTATTCTTGTGTATGGTTTGAGAAGGTGGTCTAGTTTCATTTTTTTGCACATATCTCTTTTCCCCTACACCATTTATTAAATAGACTATCTTTTCCTCATTGTATATTTTTGTCCCCTTTGTCAAATATTAATTAGCTATAAATTATTCCTGGGCCCTCTGTTTTATTGAAAGATGGTTTCTAAGGTGTGGGAGAGTGATTCAGCACAAGGATCCTGGCAGCTGTCCCTTTGCCCATGGGAGCAGAGCCAGCCCTCTTTGAATCTCCACCCTTCCTACCAGTCTTGATGTAGTTACTTCTGCAAATCCCTGGTTATAAAACTTCCCTTCATCTGGCCTTCAGTTGGTTATTCAGGATGGTTGTTCTATAATTTAGTTGTAATTCTAGTTTGGTCCTGGGAAGGGGTGAGTGTAGGTTTCAACTACTCTACCACCATCTTGGATCCCAGAATAAAATAATTTTAAATGTCTTGTAATCGAGGTGACCAAAATAGACGTAAGCTTATTCATTGTTATGAAAAAATTTATTTAAATCTATAATTCAAATAGTTTTCTATTTGGAATTGTTTTTTTTATCTTTTATAATTTTAATCTTATATTACGGGTTTGAAAGTTAAACATTCTATTTTTATTCTTTAGTAGTTTACTCTTAACATATTAAGACCATATAATAAGTTGATCTGAAGCTGCTCTATAACTGTGTCATTGCTTTGGGGGAACAAGAAGAATTATAGGTTCTTGTTTTATCCCTCATTCTACTTTGGGCTATATTGGGACAATCTGAAATTTGCATAGAATGTTTTCATAGATACACTTATTTATTAACTATTTAATGAACAGTAAACATTACACATCCTCATTTTCCACAGGTCATTGCTTTGTCTTAGATGAACTTCTCAGTTTTCTGAAGATATCAACAAAATGTGCTTTTCTCCCTGACACCTCACATATCTGAGAATACTAATGTTTGCCTTCAGAACTAAATTATAGTTTTGGTGAATATAAGTTTTACATCTAGGTACTAAGTTGAAAAATGTCACTTTACCTTCTTACTTGATTTTTAGGCCAATTTTTTCTGATACAAAAACTTGTGCTCATATTCACTGAATAATTTTTGAAATAGCCTTAGAACAATCTGTTTGTTATATAATTAAGCAAAGTACCAATAATTTGGCTTAGCAAACTTTCATCACATAAAACACACCTCAGCAGCCTAAGACATTTCTCACATTTTAATATTTTTCCAATTTTTATTCTCTTAAAAGTAAAAAAAATGACTTGAAATTATAGTATCTCTGAGGATACTATTTTGTGGATCTGATATTCCTATAACTAAACAGATCTTTAAAATAAAATAAATAGCACATGGTTCCTAAGCACAGGGTGGAAATTCCTGAGATTTAATCTATGTGCTCATTTTAGCAATTAACCAAAAGTTATTCAACTAAGTTATTTTGAAAAAAATGCATTATGATTTCAGTACTGTTTCTGCTACAATTAGCTTCAGATTCATGTTAGTACAATTATGTACCTGTGCATTTGCAAATTACAGTGGAATTGATTAACTGACATAGTTTGTATTGTTGAAGAAACTTTTAAAAAAATTTTGGGATATGGAAAATATTGCAATAATCAATGACATGTTCTTTATCTTTTTGTTTACAAGAAAAACATATTTGATCTTCAAATCTAAGAAATGGTAGAATCCTATCTCATGTCTGAGAAATCAGTCAAAATAGCTCTGTTCTGCTTTGTTTCTTGGCTATTACATCCTTCCTAAGCCTAGATGTCTCTAATTTTTCAGTGAGATTGACATTCACTAGTGCGATTCTCTAGTCTAGTTGCATATAGTAAGAGACTCACAGCACAGTCTTTAGAAGTAAAAGTGCACAAAAGCTGGAGAGGATCACAGAAAAAATCGTGATCCAAGGTTTTTGAGCAGAGAACATTGGCACTGTCTATGTCCCCATCCATGAGTTCTTATTTTCATCCTTTTCTAACTTTGTGCCTGTTCTCAGAATGTTCACCAAAGTTCCAATTCATTCTAAATTTTGGATCTCAGTCCTAGAGAGGGTTGGGATGTGGATTCTCTTGTGTGCTTATAAATTGAAGCTTTCTATTCACTCACTATCATTATAAAACTGTGGTTCAAGTAAATCAGGTATTTTTATTTCAAGTTCACAAGTGAGAGAGAGTCTTCACAAGTGGCTAAGTGATCGTCTTCTTTATACAGCTTAACCAGAGATAAACACAATCTGATTCCGACGCCACTGATCACTGCACTGATTATAGCAATCTCTCTGGAACCTGCAATTGAATGCTGACCTCTCTGTTTCTGATAAAATTTATCCTTCCACATGATATATACCCATGAATTTAGTTAGCATTTTAAAATGATCACTGGTAAATGCAAACTGTCAAGAGAAATTACAAAGTAGCTCCTGAAAATATTAGCTTTTTATGTTTCAGTCTTTCTTGTTAATTAAAACCTAGTTGACTTCTAACTCATAAGTTATAGGTCTCTGGTAGCTCACAGATTGTTCAGATTATTTTGAATTAATTGTCAGAATTTGTAAATTGAGAAAATTCACATAAATTTTTGGATTTCTGGCATCTCTGCAAAAGTAAGATGAACTGGTAACCTTATGTCTACATTTTTCTGTGCCAACAATTTGTTAGAGCTCAGTATGGGCTATGTCCTTTGGCTGTGTTATTCCTTTTGCCAGTTTCTACCTGGTCCATGTTGCTTTTTCTGTTAACCAGCCCTGTCCCCAGTCACCTACACTTGCTTCTCTTGCAAGGCTTAATCTGATGAGAGGAGAGATGAGTAATTCCAAGGGACTTACATTTTGGTTTCTGCTCCTTATGAACTTAAAATGATGAATAATTTAATAAACTAACCAGAGATTGGAGAGGTCTTTGTTGTCAATTCAGGGAAATGTCCCTAATTCTCTACTATTCAATGTTGGCTCCTTTATAGAGTGCTTCGTCTCCTGGATGTGTTTTTTTTCTGCCAATTCTTTGGGTTACACATTTCTTAAGCTTTTGATTGGTAATTAGCATCCTCAATGAGAGATAAAAGGGAATCATACAAGGAGCATTAAAAATATGTTGCGTGGAAATAAATCTGGAACCAATCAGTTAAATTAAAGTTTCACCTTTTCTGTAACATAAGGCTTTTTTTCCTGCCACCCCTCTGTTTCATTAGCACATATGAAGTTTATTCTCTCTGTGTGAGCTATTTTTACAAACACAGACAGACCAGAGTTTTGCATGCCCTTTGCTCAATGTGTCCTTGTATTTTTTCTGTGATGCAATAAAAGAGATATGGATTAAATATATAGAAATCTGCTGCTTTGCCTTTAGATCTGTGACCATCATTTTGTCACATATCTCCCAAGGTTTCAGTTTCTTATTTCATCAAATGAATAGGGTGAGAAGTTGAGCAAAATGCTTAGTTAAGTTTCTTCTAGATTTAAAAATCACCTGATTGTCCAATTCTTCCAGGATCACTTGAATCTTTAACACTTGAGGTATGTGTTTTCCTATATCTTGACTGTGAAATTCCAGGCAGCCAAGCCCTACAGGAGGCATTGTCTAGTATAGTTTGTGGCAGCTTTGACAATAATTTAAAAAATGGAAGTCAACAAGTTAGAAATTCTTTTCCATGATTGTTCCATTTTCAGGTAACTTTTTTAGGTCATTCTTCCAATGAGGTTTTACTTTATTGAAGTGTTATCACGTAAAGAATGATTAAAATGTAACTTAAATATATGCATCAAACTCTAAATTTTGTCCTACGGCTTTCTCTAATACAAGCCTTGGTCCTGTATATTTTTATGGGTAACACCAACACATTTGCCATGCTAAATTCAGTTAATCAATCTTATCCAGCCAGAGTAGAAAAGAAAAAAAGAATAATTCAATGGAAAAATAGTGAATCTGAAAGTTATTTTTTAAAAGAAGGAAGATAAAATCAATTTGGTGTTGCTTTAATTTTTGATGATTTACTGTAAGAGTTCTAATGCCCAGCAGGTACCATTTGACATTTTCATCTCCGGTGCTGTGAAGAGATTAGCACTTACTGGTATTGATTTAAACTAGGATTTATACTGGAGCTGTCATTTTTATGAAAGGCACAATAAAAGAGATTAGGAAGAAATTGCCAAGTGGCCTGGGTCTAATCAATTGTAGAATGCTTTCATTGGGAACTTGCAATTTTACCAAGCAGAAAATTAACATGCGGAATAAACAACAGAAAATGGAATTCACATCAGGACGTAAGAGTTGTGGCTAGGCCAAAATCAAACCACACTGCACAATAAGACACAGGCTGTACACTTGAGCATCACTGTGCTAGTTTTCCATGGAGTTTGAGAAAAATCTGTGAAAGACAATATTTAAAAGCCTCCTGAAGTGTAGCAGTCCTCTGCTGAAGGACTGAAGGGAAATATTTATGATGGATTTCAAGACAGAATATTTAAATATGCTTTTGGGGAGAATTTCTTAGAGCTGAAGTCAAGATGAACCAACAAGGGACTTATCTGGTTTTGATTGAGAAGGAGTTAGACTAGAATTGGCTATAGGTCAGGGAGTCAGGCTCTAGTGAACTCAGAGTTCACTACTGAAACTGGAAGCCCAGGAAAGACAAAGAGCAAATTAATGTGAGGAAGAACTTATTGCTAAATTTTGAATCAGAATTTATCCCACAATTGGCATTGTGAACATTCAGATATGTCAAAGGGGACATTAATGGCAATTCTTGATATTCCAGCAAAGAGATACCCAAACAATATTAGTTGATCTGTTTTACTTGAATTAAATTAATCCCAAATTAAATACATACTCAATGGCAGAGATTGTGCAAAGGGCTCAAGATAAAAAATTAAATATCAAATGCTGCACATATATGACAATGTATAGGAGGGAGTACTTGAAGGTAGATAATTACAGGACAGAATAATAAAATATGATCATAGCTTTGTGACCCAGGAGGATTGACAGCTCAGAAGAAAAGGTAGGTAAGTCTTTTTGAATGGGGAGAAAGAAAAGGATCAAGGACAGTTTCTAAGAGAAGCTCATATGGCAGAATTTTAAAAATAATGAAAAGACAAGGGAGAAAAGAACATTTCAGATAGAAGGGACAGCAGACACAGAGGTACAGAATATAACACACCATATAGGACAGGAGTTGGTAGAGGGGTCAAGTATAACTTTTTCTGTGGTAGTGGAGAAAACTTTCACTGATATTAGGTTTGTGTATGCATGGTATGTGCATGGGCCAGGTGGGGAGAGTGACTTGGTCAGAGCTATGTTTTAGAAAGACTACTTGCTGCCATCACAGTCTTCATGACCTGGATCTATGCAATGGTCTTAGGCATGGTCCTTCTCTTTACCCCTTGCCTTCAGAGTGTGATCCTCTAAAAATGTTATCCATCTGCTCAAACCTGTCAATGTTTCCTCATGGCACTCAGAGAAGGTCTCTAACATGGTTTGGCCTATGATGGTTGTTTGAACCATAATTCTAGTACTCAACAAAGATTCTCTTCTTTCTTACTGACCCTCAGTCACCTCTATCTCAAGGCCTTTGCACATATTATTTTCTCTTCTGGAATGTTTTTCCCCTGGAAATCTCCATGCTCACACTGTAAGTTGATCTCTGTGCTCAGATGTTATCTCTTCAAAGAAATTTTCTCCAGCTTTTCTGCATGGTCAATATAATTTTGAATGAATGAATGGATGTATTTACAGATGAGCAAATAAAAGGGGTAAAAATGGGAGTAAAGTGTCCCTTGATAGGTTTGAAAGAGATAATGCAAGAACATGGGAATTCAGGATAATTACCTGGATATAGCAGAGGTAGGTGGGGAGAATTACAAGGTGCAGAGGATCCCTCCCAGGTTCTGGACTGGAGGACTTGATAGATACAGGAAAAGGGACACATTTATGGAGGGAAGAAGAGATGGTCAGAGTAAAAATAATAATAGTATTACCTAATAGTTCAGGGCACATTATTATGTGCCAGGCACTCTAAATTACATATATTATCTCACTTGATACTCTTATCATCATTATATTCTTTTATTAGCTGGAGATACTTAGGCTCAGGAAATTAAGCAACTTGCCCAAGATCACACAGCTTGTAAAAAGTAGAGCCCAGAATTAAATGCAGTTCTTTTGATTCCATTCCCATAAACTTAAATTACTTTGGCTACTAAGAGAAGTTATAATTGCAGAATCGATTATACCAATCTATGTGAAAGTTTAGGAGGTACATAGACAGGATATAGTTATGTATTTTGAAAAGCATTACAAATGCACTGCTCCTACTACTATCTTGGGATTTTTAGAGGAAATAGTTCATTTATTATTTAACTTGAATTCTTTATGTTATAGACTTAACCCAATCCTCTTTACCTAAAAACCCACCAAAATATTAATATTAACTTCCCCATGCAGCGTTAGCCAGGATGCAGCATGAGGTAAGTGATCTGTGCACTGCACAACTACAGGGAGTTATCATGATGTGACTGTTCTCTCTGCAGAAATATGGCAACTCTGAAGTTCTTATGACACATGTTCTAAAACTGTCATTCACTATACTTAACACTCCTTAATGAAGTAAAGGTACCAGTAAGTGGAATATTTTCAGAGAAAAAGAGGAAATGAATAAAAGAATGAAGGCCTTGGCAGTGTTAGAGAAAAGGCCCATTCCTTTAGAAAAGATGTGCTGAAAATATCTCTGAAAGGCACAGAGACCAGGGAAGGTCGTTAATGCATCACAAGTTTGGGTGGCCGAACACAGGTATGATCTCACCTATAAGTGGAGCCTAATCAACAAAACAAACAAGCAAGCAAAATAGAACCAGAGACATGGAAATAAAGAAGAAATTGACAATGATGCAGGGCAATGGGAGGGATAATGGGGGAAAGTAGGGGATGGGTTAAGTCAAGGAACATATGTAAAGGGCCCATGGACAAAGACAATGGTGGAGGTGAGGGTTGAAAGTGGAAGGTGGGTGGTGGGTAAGGTAGGGGAGAGTAACGGGGAAAAAATTGGGACAACTGTAATTGAACAATGATAAAAAATTTTTTTAAAAAGAAATAAAAGTAAGGCTATTTTAATAAATATTTTATTCATAGCCAGAAACCTGAACTTTTCTACAAGCTAAGCCCTTTATAAACATAAAAATAAGCCATCTTTCCCATGAAATTACTTGTAAAATCATGAGGTACTTGAAAATATTGCTTAGGATTTTTTTTTTTTCATTTAGGTAGAGATCTTCAATTTGCCTGGTGGGCAAAATTTTGTAGTTTTACCCCTTCACCCTCCCTCCAATCATTCTTTTCTTTACTTTTAAATTGTGTAAAATTTGCCTTTTAAATCTCTTATGAAATAGAATACAAATACAGAAAAATTCATAAAATATAAATTCACATTTTAACAAATCACTGTAAACACTCAAATAACTGTTACACAGGCCAAGAAATAGAACAATACCACCACTTTCGAGTCTCACTACCAAACATGCCCCTACACAATTTCATTCTCCAATCTCCCACATAGAAGGAGCGATTCTCTTAACATTTAGGGTAATCACTTCCTTGTTTTCCTTTATAGCTTTACCACCAAGACTGTATCCCAAAGCCAGAGTTTTATTGGCTTTTGAACTTTATATCAATGAAACCATAGTGGAGTGTTTTGTTTTGTTTTGTTTTGTTTTGTTTTGTTTTTTGGCTTTTGGCCTTGCTTTTTTTTTTGACCAAATGATGTGTTGAATATCCAACCACGTTGTTGCATGTAGTTTCAGTTCATTCATTTTCATTTTTCTATAGCAAGAGTCAGCATACTTTGTGAAGAATAAGAAGGTAAATATTTAGTCTTTCTGGGCCACAAACAGTCTGTCATGTATGGAAAAAGATGAGCACCAGCTGCCTTTGGTTCATGGGCTAAAGCTTGTCACCTCTGCTCCAAAATATTCCACCATATGATTATAGAGTCAATTATCTCTCTTTTTGATTTTCATACATTCTAGCTTATTCCTGTTTATTGTTTCTGCTGACTTTCATTTACAGTGTCTTGTCTTTTTGTGGATCTGTTTATTTTTGATTTTGTACTTGGACATTGTGTTTAAGAGATTATTTGTAGAACTAACTTGCAGAATAGGATGACTCATATTTTTCCTCCAAAGAAGATTTGTCATTGACTCACGTGCTCAGGGGCACTAGCAATCTGGGATAACCTTAATCCCGTTTTAGGATTTGGAATTCTCTAGACTACTCAGAAGAATTGAAGCCAGACTGCAGTCTGTGGAAAGGATGGTTTACTTTTATTTTACCCTGAATTTTGGAATCTTAGACCAAAATAGGGATGGTTTGTTGTGGCAGGTACCTAAATCTGGCATGTGTTAGATCTGGTCACACTGAGGACAAATCGATAATCCATATCTTTTCAGGAAATTGATAATCCATATCTTTTTTCATGGTTCCATTAGAAATCAAGTTTTAATTTATTTGTTATATCAGCTTTCTTTTCAAATCTTGATAAGTCTTTTGAACTGTTCATCAAATACCCTGAAACTGTTAAAAGTTTCAAAATAAGATTTAGATTGTCAGTCCTTTGTTTAGGATTGACAACTGTCCATACTATAAAAGTGTCCATAAGACAACTGTCCTTCCTCTATTGAATTTTGGCTCAGCAATTCCTTACTTTTGGTGTTTTTAAGAAGATGTTTTATACATTTTTTCTGCTTTTCTAGTTTAGATAATGAATTATCTAGTCATTTATTAGCAGATGCAGAAATCCTCCTACCTTACCATTTTTATTTTTAAAAGAACAAATTTTAAATCTTTTTTTGACAAAAGGAAACATTGTGAGAAAATTGGAAAGTTATTCGAATAGAATTGAGCCCACAAAATGAAATACAATGTTCCATAATCTTTAATCATTTTCTATTTCCACCCTCTGTCCTAGGAAATTTCCAATCTATAAGTTGTTTTATTATTAATTCTTTTCTATAAAATTGAGTCAATTCTTAGTATAAATGCAAAACACATTATACTAAATCCTCATATTCTGATTATTCTATTTGTGATTTTTCTTCTTTCACTGTTTAAGAATTCAAGGAAAGGATCTGGTCCAATTAATGATTCATCTCATACTAATGAATACAAATATCTGTGCAGCTTTTTCTGATTTATTTCCAATAAAATTAAGCCACAAAGTGAACTCAAGACCTTAGATGAAAAAACACTTGGACTCCCAAACTTGTATTGTCTCTGTTTTTAACAGTTTCAGGGTCTTTGATGAAAAGTTCAAAAGACTTCTCCAGATTTGAAAAGAAAGCTGATATAACAAGTAAACTAAGCTTGATTTCTAAAGGAACCTTAAAAGAATATATGGATTATAGATTTCCTGGGCTTTTACCCTCATTGTGACCAAATGAAAAGCAAAAATCATGTCAGATCATTAGCACTGGACATTATGTTTAGATAGACATTGTGACAAACATATTTATTAATTTGTATCAGGTTTAAAAAATACAAACAAGTAAATAAACAAAACCATGCTGCTGAGAACTACAAAAATTTCACAGAAATTGAGGTGAAAAGGACTCAACAAGCCTGAGTTTTGTTCTCCTTTCTCACCATGGGGTCTAAATTCATCTTTCTCTCTACTTCACCCTGGAGATCAATGATCTTTGGGATATAATGGAGAAAGCTAAGGAACAAAGGTCTCCATTTCACATTGGACCTTTAAAGAATCTGGACTGAGCCAATGTTGTGACTTAAAGTGCCAATTTTCTGGTAATAGAATCCTTATGGCTTTTGCTGTATGTGTTATGCAGCCAAACCAAGGACTGAGTGACTATGCGAGCCTTAAGACTTCAGTTTTTATACAGAAGTAAAATATGTGCTATACCCTTCCTGGTCAGCCAACTAAGAAGCAGCTGTGGCTAACAGAAAGGGATTACATTGAAAGTCAGAAGATACCCCCATTTTGGAAGACTTTGCAGCATGTCTTTGGATAAATCATCTCACTGTTCAGCATCCTTGACAAACGTTTTCAGTGAGAGCTTAATACTTGGTACCCAGGACTGAATACTAGAGATCATGGCTCAGGACCTGGCATTTAGAAGTTTACCATTTAACTGTGGAGCTACGTAGACTTTGCAGTCCATTGTCCTGCACTCACTTCCATGCTCTGTCACTTTGTAGCCTGGAAACCTTAGAAAGTTTCCTTTCCTGAGCCTCAGTTTCCTCATCTATAAAATAAGGATAATCAGTACTACCTTTTAGAACTGCTGTCAGAATTACAGACCCAAGTAAGCATGGGATAAACACAACTGCTGCTGCTACAATAGCAGTAGCAGTTATGATTAGTAGTAGTATTAGTATTTAGACATTTGCATCAGAAATATAATGATCGAAATAGGCAATGAATGATAAATGTTCAATGAAAAGTATAGAAGAAAGATGATACTCGAGAACCAAATATTTTCCCCTGTGTTTTCTTTTTTACAGTTTTGGGTTTACATAGAAGTCTATGGCATGTTTTGTGTTATTTTTTCTATATTGTGCCAGGTATGAATCAAAGATATGGCTATCCCAATAGTTACAGTCTTATTTAGTGAAAAGTCTATCCTTTCTTCACTAAATTTCAATTTTTAGAGGATAAAAAGAGCTCTAGGTACAGATCGTGGTAACATTTGCACAATGTTATAATGTAATTTAATAAATGTAAATTTAATACCACTGAGTTATACACTTAAAAATGGTTCAGATGGTAAATTTTATGGTATGTATATTTTACCACAATAGGCAACAGTGTGTGAATTGGCTGTGGGAGTGGGGGGTAGGGATGGATGGAGGAGGGCAAAGGGGAAATATTTGGATAACTGTCATAGAATAACAATAAAAAATGATTTAATAAATGGAAAGAAAAACCAATTCAGTGAAGAAAAGATAGTTTTTTTACTAAATAGGGCGGCAATGATTGAATATCTTTAACACTATTGAGACCATCTATTTCTCTTTAAACGAGATTTAGTAGTTTGCATCTTTCAGAATTTTTTCCTTTCAACTGTTCTCTAACTTAGTGACATAAGTTTTTTTGAATGTTACTCTGTTAACTTTTTAACATCTGTATAATCTGTAGTGATCTTGCATTGTTCATTCTTCTTGTTGGTAATTTGTGTGTACTCTCTTTCCATCAATCCGGCTACTTGTTAATCAGTTTTATTGATCATCTCAATTAACCAACTTTTGGTGTCATTAATTTTCTGTATTGTTTTCCTGTTGCATTCAGTTCTACTCTGGTTTTATTATTTCCTTTCTTCTGCTTATTTTGGGTTTCTTTGACCTTTTTAAAGATTAGTTTCTTAAGGAGGAAGCTGAAATCATTGATTTGATATATTCTTTTTCAAGTTAGGCTTTTAATGTTGCAAACTTTGCCCTAAGAACTGCTTTAGCAACAACCTGAATTTTGATACATTGTATTTTAATTTTCATTCAATTCAAATACTTCCTATCTTCACTTTGATTTCTTCTTTAACTCATTAATTATTTAGAATTATGTTAGTTTCTAAACATTAGAGTATTTCCCTCAATAATTTTCTGTTATTGATGTCTCATTTAACACCATTGTAGACAAAGTACTGTTTGACTTAAGTACTTTATTTTTTGTTTAATTAAGTATTAAAAGAGAGAGATTTACATCTCTGATTATAAATGTGGATTTGTCTGTTCTGACTGTAGTTCTATCAGTTTTTGCTTAGTGTAGTTTGAAGCTCTCTCATTAGGTGCATACATTTATATGATTGTTATACCTTCTTGATGAATTGACACTTTTATTGTTGTGAACTGACCATCTTTATCTCTGACAATATTCTTTGGTCTGAAATCTATTTTGTCTCATATTAATAATACCACTTCAGTTTATCCTTTCCTTTGACTAGTGTGATGGACACACTCAAGGGGATCCCCAATGCCATGCCCCTGTTGAATGCCCTCCCCATAAGTGGGGTGGAGCTTTTTACTTGCTTCTAAGCAAAATAATCTGGACAAGGTGATGGGATGTCAGTCCCATTTTTTCTTTGATTTCAGATAGTTTCCATTGCTATGTGTTCAAATTTATTAATTTTTTGTTCTTCAAGGTCTAATACGATATCAGTCCTACCCAGTGTACTTTTCATTTCAGACATTGTAGTTTTATCTTTAGAAGTTGAATGGAGAGATTCTTTTGTTTACCTTCTATGTCTCTACTTAACTTTTGAGCATATGAGGTACAATTATAATAATAGTTTTGATGTCCTTGTTTGCTAATTCCAACATCAGGATAAATAACTTTCAATTGACTGATTTTTCTCCTTATTATAAATAGTATTTTCCTGGATCTTTCCATGTCTGGTAATCTTTGACCGAATGAAAGACAATGCAAATTTTATCTTGTTGGTGCTGGATATATTTTATCACTATAAATTTTCTTTCAATTAGCAGTAATTATGCCTCAGATAAACCTCATTGGCTACAATACTGCTACTGTGCAAAGCTCTATAGATTTTCTTGATCTTTTTTTCAGTTACTTGGGAACACTTTTATCCTTTTGAGTCATACTTTTAGAATTTGTTAGGCAAGGCCAGAGCAGTTAGTTTTTCTTCACTACTGAGGCAAAACTCTCCTCAGCACACCACTGAATACCCCTATGAATGAAGATATTTTCCAGTCTGATTGGTGGAAAAGGCACTATTCTTAGCCCTGAATATACTTTCCTCTAGTCCTTTTGGATGCCCCTCTCCCTGGTTTCAGGAAATTAAAGCATGTGTTGATCAATAATTTGCTGAATATTCATGTGGGACCCTCTGCAGGTCTCTGGGGTTCTTTCTCTCTGCAGATCTGTTTAGTTACCCTAATTTCCCTGGACACTCAACTCCATTTTCTAAACTCAGGAAGTCTGCTGGCCTACACCTTGTTTCTGTTACTGTGCTATTGGTGGAAATTCTCAAGAGGGTAAGCTGAAGCTACGTTAAAGCTGATTTTATTTACTTCCCATGTTTCAGGGATCACTGTCCTTCATTACCTGATGTCTAGTGTCCTGAAAACTGCTGTTCCATAAATCTTACATAGTTTTTTTTCTTTTTTTGGTTGTTGCAGGCAAGAAGAGAAATTGTTCCTCTTACTCCATCTTGATCTTTTGAAATTTTGAGACATGATACTTAAAAGACAAATCAGTAATCAAAAGAAAAATGTATGTATATATTAAATTATACATATACACACACATATATATCTACATATACAGGGTCTGGCACAAGTACTGCCCCTTTTGTATAACAAAATATTTTATTACAAAATCATAAGCATGTAATTCTGTAACATAACAATATCATACTCAAGCACACCATATGACATTTTAGGTGAAGTGTTCAAATTAAAACCATAAATTATTACACCCATATTATTACCCTACCAACCACACTCAAGCATGTGGTACTTCTGCTGGACCCTGTATATACATATATACATACACATACATATATATGCACACACACACATACACAAAATTATATATCAATTATATATAAAATCATATATGTATAAAAATTATATGTATAAAAATTATATATATAATTTTCATAGCCTTCCTGTTTCTATGCTAACCTTGATTATTTTTCCCAATCAAAATCTGTAAGATCCAATGTGTTGATAAATGCATTTTATGATGTTTTGATGTTATGTTCAGAAGTTTTTATTTATCTTTCCAAGAAAGGATATTTCTCCTCTTGATTCAATAAAAGAAAGGAATATATGACATCACCAGAGTTCTTAAAGGGAATAAATGTTAACTGAAAAAAATACTCTTCAATTTAGTCGTATCTTAATTATCGAAGACACTGAGTTGAGAAAAGGTGCACATCTGTATGGGATGCCCACATGCATGTGTCTACATGAAGGTCACCAGGAGTGTGTATCTTCAGGTTCCAAGTTGCTGTTTCCTCTCTTACTCCCCACCATTTATATTTCAGATACCCAATGATACCCCTTACATCTTTATTAAAATGAATATAACCTCTTTAAGAAAGAGTTACTAGCTCAATGTAAATGGCTGTCAGAGATGAAAAGTGCTACTGTGGGGAGCCAATATTGTTAGGGCTGAGAATTGACTGAGTATATTTAAGTAGTAATATCCATTTCTAGCTTCTCCCACTACTCTCTTCCTCCTCTCTCAGCAAACCATGGGCTGAACTTCCTCTCCTGCAGTCCCAGGAGAAGTACAAGTCCCTGAGTCCCATGAATATGCCATTCTGCTTTAAAAATGAAAAAGGAAGCAAAGTTTTTTCTCCTTAGTTAATTTTTATTTTAATAGAAACTTCTGCTGCTATAGCTACCCCTGAGATGGGGGTCCATCTAGATTCACTGGAAAGAGTGTGGACCTCTTTCTGTTCGTGAGCTCTGAAGGCCTCTTTATGCATTTGCAAGACCTGCAACACTTTGGGCAGCTCTGGGTGGAGCCCCTGATCTCTGAAACAATGCTGAAGACTGAAGCTATCATGGAAGTGATTAATAGGAGTTGCTTCCACCATTAATATGAGAAAAAGCTGGACTTTCCTACCTGTTTGCACTTACCGGAGACTGGCATCCAGTTAACTAACTTTATTATTTCATGTTCTAATATTTAGACAAGTCAAATTATGTATGTCTGTGCATTCAAAAAGGCTTAACAAATGAATAAACAAGCAAGAAGAAATTTTAAAAGGGCTATACACAGCATAGAATCATAGCAAGGTT
The DNA here is from genome assembly GCA_004026545.1 of Mormoops blainvillei. Lineage (NCBI taxonomy): Eukaryota > Metazoa > Chordata > Mammalia > Chiroptera > Mormoopidae > Mormoops > Mormoops blainvillei. The sequence continues at coordinate 37,654 of PVJD01007604.1, read as the reverse complement.
TGTACACAGTCTCAGGAAAGTAATATGTCAGGGAAAATTCTTTATATCCCTTTCCCCACATTTGGATCTATGGGAAGTAGGTTCAGTGTGGTGCACTGCTGTTTTTAGCACAATTACCATCTTTGGTGCTGAGTACTCAGGGACATTTATGTGTCAACTGATTTTGCAGTCCCAGAATGGCTTTAGACAGCATTCCAAATGTGTGGGGATGTCCTGCATCTGCCCCCACTAACAGATCCTTCTGTTGCAGTTTTAGCTCCCCAGGAAGATTGTCAGAAACATGAAACAAACATCGGACTGCAGTGTAGGGATTGTCTGTGGTGGATTCCCAAAGCTGCAGATTCCTACAAGGGCCCTCATAGTCTCCCTGAGAGCCAAGGGAATGAGTGACCAGCTGGAGGCTGATGGTTCAGCCTTGGGGGACTCAACTGACACTAGAACGAAATTCACTTTTTATATTTTGCTTTATTTTCAAAAATATGAAGACAGAAAAATCTCTGTAGCAGAAGCGAATGTCCAGAAATAATTTAAAACATACTTGGGAATTTGTATATAAAAAGATGAGAAATATAAATCATTTATAGTAGTATTAGGACTCCAGGAAAGATATATTGAAAAATAATTAAGTTCAATCCATCTCTCACATCTATATCAAAATGAATTCTAAAATAATCAAAGGTTTCAATGTGAAAACTGAAACAACTTATAATTAGAAGAAAGCACTTTTAAAAAATAACCTAGATGTGGAAAACACTTTCAAAGCCTGACCCCCAAAACCAACAGCTATAAATATTGATTAACTACATCAATTTTTATAAAATTCCTGTGGTTAAAATCCTGTATGATAAAGTCAAAAGACAAATGATAAATAAAAACAAATTGCAACTGATGTTCAAACAGTCAATTACCTGAACATCTAAAGATTCATACAAATTGATTAGGCAAAATATCAAAATCACAACAGAAAAATGACGGTGGGTGCAAACAGATATTTTAGAAAAAAGAAATACAAATGACTGTTAAATAATAAGCCCATCTAATTTATAATAATAGGAGTTCAAATTAAAACTGCAATTGGAATATTATTTTAAATTTTATAATCAAATCATTTGTTTATATTTTTTATTGAATTTTATGAGGCAATATTGGTTAACAAAACTATACAAATTTCAAGTGTACAATTCCATGATACATCATCTGTATATTGTTTATGTGTTCACCACCCCAAGTCAAGTCTCCAGTCACCATTTATCCCCACTTTATTTTCTTCTTCCTCCACCCCCCTTCCCTTTGGTAATCACCATACTGTTGTCTGTGTGTCTATGAGGGTTTTTTTTTCTCAATCCCTTCATCATTTTAAATCAGCCTCCCAACCCTCCTCTCTTCTGACAGCTATCATTCTGTTCTCTGTATCTATGAGTCTGTTTCTATTTTGTTTGGTAGTTTATTTTGTTCATTAGGTTCCACATACAAGTGAAATCATGTGGGACTTGTCTTTTTCTGACTGGCTTATTTTAGTTACATAATATTCTTCAGGTCCATCCATGCTGTCACAAAAGGTAAGATTTCCTTTTTTAAGCTGAATAACATTCCATTGTGTAAATGTACCACAGCTTTTTTTATTTACTCATCTACTGATGGACACTTGAGCTGCTTCCAAGTCTTGACTATTGTAATAGTGCTGCAATTAACATAGTGGTGTAAATATTATTTTGAATCAGTGTTTTGGGTTTCTTCAGATATATCTTCGGAAGTGGAGTCCTTAGGTCAGGAGGCAGTTCCATTTTTAATTTGTTTTCACATGTTTAAAAAAGCCTTTACTCTTAGCCTGGGGCCATAAGTCCTTTTGCACTGGTAAAAATGTCTTAGGTCTAAATAACTTAAATGTGTTTTCCCTCAGACAACTCATAGTTCAGGTCTACGAGGCAGTTAACATAAAATCTCTCAAGAAAAGAATGTGTGATGGTGGAAATGGTATAACCAAACTGGATACTGATAATTTTATAAGAATAAAAAATATGGTTAGTTTAGTTCATCAGAACCTTCTTGAACATATCTAGTTTTCAGTGCTATAGTCAGAGAAAATATAGAAGAGATGCGATAACTGTCTTTGAGAAAACTTCAGGCCAGGAAAGACACATAAAAAGGTAATTTCAATGTAATGTGGGAAGTCCAGGGATAGAAGCGTGCCTGGGCTGACTTAGGAGCACAGAGGTTCTTTTTTCTCATTCTGGGTGGCCATCAAAGCTTGTTAGGGTTGACTTCTGAGTAGAGGCTTGAAAATGGGTTAGGGATTAGTCAGATGGAGAATAGGAGGTATTCTGAGCCAAAGCAACTGCATAGGTAAAGGTATAGCTATGGGACATAACATTGTGTTATGTGTGTTGGAATGTACAGTCTTACTGAAGTGCTAAATGGTGAGGTGGAGATTGGTGAAAGATAAGCCTGGAGAGGAAGGTAAGTTGAGGTCTAGTAAGGCTTCATATATCCTGCGCATGTCCACGTAGGGTGCTTGTGAGATATTAAGTGAGGAGAGGCATAATCACTTTTGTTCACTCTAACATGTCTTAGATTAGGGCTTTTCAAATTGTAGTGCCCTTATAAATCACTGCTAAATCCTGTTAGAATGTGGATTCCAATTAAGGAGTTCTCTGGTGGGGTCTGAGATTCTGCATTTCAAATAAGCTTCCGGGTTAAAGTTGGTACGATTAAGGGGGAATCACCTTTTGCAAAGAAAGGCTGCAGGGGCTAGCTTTGGGATCAAAGTAGTAACAGACTGGGATGATGAGAGTTCAGCTAAGAAGAAACAGTGGAAATGGAGAAAAAAAGGAAAGCTTGAGAAAGTTTTATAAAGTAAATTTATCAGGTGATGGTGTTTAATTGAATATGGAGGATGATACCCAGGTTTCTGGCTTATTTATGTATATACACACAGTAGTATTTGTGTTTGTTGATACCCAGGGAACATTTTGACTAATATGTGGAATCTTATAACAACTACCACAACCAAGATCCAGAACAGTTCCATCACTCAAAAAAAAAAAAAAACTCTTTTGTGCTGCCACTTTGTAGTCAAACCCCTCTCTAATTTAAATCAGTATTTCTATATATGTAAGTCTTTTTTTTTTTTTGCCTGTCTGCTTTCTCTTTCTGCCATGTTTGTTTGTTAGCACTTTGATTATGATGTGTCTGGGAATGATTTTCTTTGTGTTTTTCCCGTTTGGGGTTCACTGATCTTCCTGAGTCTGAATATATATCTTTCAGCAAACTTGAGGAGTTTTCTGTTATGATTTCTTCGTATATTTTTTTCTGTACCAATTTCTTCTCTTCTCCTGAGACTTTAAATGACATAAATATTAGACTTTTTTGATATTGTCTCCCAGATGCCTGGGGCTTTATTCATTCTTTCAATTCTTCAAACTATATAATTTCTATTACTCTGTCTTCAGGTTTACCTACTGTATTATTTATCATCTCCATTCTGTTGTTAAGCTCATCCAGTGAATTTCGAATTTCATATATAATAATTCTCTTATAAAATTTCCATCTGATTCTGTTTTATAGCTTTTATTTATATGCTGAGAACATCAATGTTTTCATTCATTTGATGAGTGTTCACCTTTACCTCACAAAAATGATCATAATAAATAAAGCCCTTGTCTTGTAATTCCAATATTTGAGTCATGGTGGGGGTGGGCATCTATTAATTACCATTTTCCAAAGAATTAGTCATATTTTCTTGTTATTTGCATTTTGAGTAATATTAGATTATATGCTGAGTATTTTGACTATTATGTTCTTGACTCTTGGTCCTATTGAAATCCTTTAGAGGGTTTTGATTTTTGTTTTCACAGGCAATTTGATTAGGTCCTGAATGGACATTCAGTTTTTCCTTCTGTGAGAGGTGCTTACATCAGTCCTATTTTCAGAGCCTTTACAGTGCTGATTGAGTGTATCTGACTCATGTACCATTAGGGGTTAATCTGGAACTTGGGCAGTAGTTATTATCATAGTTCAGTTCTCTAAGGCCTTTGTTTTGCTTCTTTGAATCTGCTCTGCATATGTACAGCTCCAGATTGAACCTGAGATTTATGTTGGATTATATACAGAATTAGGTGCTTCCCCTTTCCTGGTCTTTTCTCCAGGATTTTCATGCACCTTTTTTTTTTTAATGGGAATTTTTTTTTTGTAATTTTTTATTGTTGTTCTATTGTAGTTGTCCCCATTTTCCCCCCATTACTCTCCCCTACCCTACCCACTTCCCACCATCCACATTCATTCTTCCCCTTGTCCCCCACTGTCTTTGTACTTGGATCCTTTGTGCACCCTTTCTTTCCTCTACCCACATGCTGATTCATATGAACAGAATGGCAGGTTTCTCTCAAAATGTTAGCCTAATCACTATAGATCAGGTCCCTGCAACTGGGGCCATGTTCAGGGCAAAGAGTTAAGAAAGAGAAGAAAATAAGAGATTCTCTCCATACTTTTCAGCATATGGTTCTTTGAGGTAGAGAGGCAGATTCTCTCTTGGGCTTTTAAAAAATTTTATTTATTTATTTATTTATTTATTTATTTATTTATTTATTTATTTGAGACGGAAGAAGAGGGAGGGAGAGAGAGAGAAAAACAACCAACATTGGCTTGTTGTTCCCTTCGTTTATGCATTTCTTGATTGCTTCTTGTATGTGCCCTGACAGGGGATCAAACCTGCAATCTTGGCCTATAGGGAGTATGCTCTAACCAACTGAGCTACCCAGCTGGGGCCATATTTTAATGTTTGAGGTAACTCCACACTGCTTTCCATAGTGGCTGCACCAATATGCATTTCCATAAACAGTGCATTAGGGTTCCCTTTTCTCCATATCTTTGCCAACACTTCTTGTTTGCTGATTTATTGGCAACAGCCATTCTGACAGGTGGGAGGTGATATATCATTATGGTTTTAATTTGCATTTCTCTGATGATTAGTGACTTTGAACATCTTTTATGTCTATTGGCCATCTGTATGTCCTTTTTGGAGAGGTGTCTATTCAAATTCTATGCCCATTTTTAATTGGATTTTTTTTAGGTGTTGAGTTTCATAAGTTCTTTATAAATTTTGGATATTAACCCCTTATGATGTATCATTGGTGAATATGTTCTTCCATTTAGTGGGTTGTCTTTTCATATTGTTGCTGGTTTCATTTTCTGTGCAAAGAATTTTAGTTTAAGGTAGTCCCATTTGTTTATTGTTTTCTTCTGTTTTCGTTGCCCAAGAAGATATATCAGAAAAAAATGTTGCTATAGGGGGGATAAATGGTAATGGAAGGAGGCTTGAATTGGGGTGGTGATGCATAACACAAGATACAGATGATATATTGTAGAATTGTACACCTAACACCTACATAATTTCATTAACCAAAATCAACCCAATAAATTCAATAAAAAAGAAGAAGAAAGAAAAATATTGCTATGAAAAATGTCTGCAATTTTACTGCTTATGTTTTCTTGTAGGATTGTTATGGTTTTGAGTCTAACATTTAAGTCTTTAATCCATTTTGAGTTTATTCTTGTGTCCGGTGTAAGAAGGTAGTCTCCTTCTTCTTCTTCTTTTTATTTTTATTTTTTGTATATATCTGTCCAGTTTTCCCAACACCACTTATTAAATACACTATCTTCACCCCATTGTTATCTTCTTGCTTTCTTTGTCAAATATTAATTGACAAAAAAATGCATAGGTTTATTCCTGGGCTCTTATTCTGATCCATTGATCTGTATGTCAGTTTGGATTTCTTTTTGCCAGTACCATGCTGTTTTGATTACTACAACCCTGTAGTATCGTTTGGTATCAGTTCTGTGATTCCTCCAATTTTGTTCTTGTTTATCAAGATTGCTGTGGTTATTTGGGATCTTTGGTGGTTAGATACAAATTTTTGGAATATTTGTTCTAGTTCTGTGAGATACTCCGTTGGTGTCTTGAAGGGAGTTGTATTGAATTTATAGATTGTTTTGGATAGTATGGACATTTTAATGATGTTAATTCTTCCTATCCATTAACACAGTATATGCTTCCATTTATTTGTATCTTCTTCAATTTTTTATCTACAGTGTCTTATAAATTTCTATGTATAGGCCTTTTACATCCTTGCTCAAATTTATTCCTAGGTACTTTATTTTTATAATGCAATTGTAAATGGAATTGTTTTATTAATTTTCCTTTCTGATTGTTCATTATTAATGTATAAAAGGCAACTTATTTCTGGATATTTATTTTGTATCCTGCTAATTTATTAAATTTATTTATAATTTCTAGTAGTTTTGGGGAGGAATCTTTAGGGTTGTTTTATTCAGTATCAAGACAACTGCAAACAATAATAGTTTTATTTCTCACTCTTTAATTTGGGTGTCTTTTATTTCTTCTCATCTGATTGCTGTAGTTAGGACTTCCAGTACTATTTTGAGTAAGAATGGTGAAAGCAGACATCACTGTCTTGTTCCTGATCTTAAAGAAAACAATTGTAATTTTTGCCCATTGAATATGATGTTGGTTATGAATTTGTCACATGTGGCTTTTATTACATTCAGGTATGTTCCTTTCATTCCCATTTTGAGAGTTTTTATCAGAAATGAGTGCTGGAGTTTATCAAATGCTTTTTACACATTTATTGATATGATAATGTAATTTTTATCCTTCATTTTGTTTATGTGGTATATCACATTTACTAATTTGCAGACATTTACTTTTAGCCTGTGTGTATCTTTTATTCTGAGGTGGGTCTCTTGTAGACAGCATGTATATGGATCTTGTTTTCTTATTCATTTAGCTACCCTATATGTTTTCATTGGTGCATTTAAGCCAGTTACATTTAAAGTAGTTATTGATAGGTACATATTTATTGCCATTTTACTTTTCCAAGTGTGTTTCTGTGGGGGTTTTTTTCTTCTCCTTAAAGAAACCTCTTGAACTGTTTTGTTTTTGTTGTTGTTGTTGTTTGTTTATTTTTGTAATACTAGTTTGGTGGTAATAAACTCCTCTAGCTATTTCTTGCCTGTGAAGCTCTTTATTTCTCTTTCAATGTTAAATGAGCCTTGATGGGTAAATAAACCTTGGTTGTAAGTCTTTGCTTTTCAACACCTTGAATATTTCATGCCAATCTCTTCTGGTCTAAAGTGTTTCTTTTGAGCAATCAGCTCTCAGTCTTATGAGAGCTCCCCTGTAGGTAACTAACTGTCTTTCTCTTGCAGCTTTTAAGATTCTCATTTGTAGCCTTTGCCATTTTCATTATGATGTATCTTAGTGTGGACCTCTTTGGGTCCTTCCTGTTTGGGACTATTTGTGCTTCCTGGAGTTATGTTTCTTTTTCCTTCTCTGAGTTAGGGAAGTTTTTAGTCATTATGCCTTCAAATAGGTTCTTGATCCCTTGCTCTCTGTCTTTTGTTTTCTGGTACCCCTATGATGTGGATGACATTATGCTTCATGTTGTCTCAAAGGTCCTTTAAACTGCTTCTCATTTTAAAAAATCCTTATTTCTTTTTGCTGCTCTGATTAAATGTTTTCTTCTTCTTTGTCTTCCAAATCACTGATTACTTCTTCTGTTTCATCCAACCTACTATTTATTTCTTCTAGTGTATTCTTCACTTATGACTGTTCTTTTTTATGGTTTCTGTGTCCCTTTTCATACTGTTGTAGTTCTTACTCAGTTTCTTGAACATACCTGTAATGATTTTTTTGAACACTGTATCTGATAAGTTGCTTGCCTCCATTTCACTTAGCTCTCTTCATGGAGATTTCTCCTGATTTTTCATTTGGGACCTGTTTTTTTGCCTTCCCATTTTTGCTACCTCCTTGTATTTGTTTCTATGTTTTAAGTAGATCTGCTATGACTCTTTCATGTTAGGGACCTTGGTAGTTTTCCTGTTGAACACAGTGGTGCAGTCTCCTTGATCATATAAGCTGAATATCTAAGAATGCCTCTTCTGTGGGTTATGCGGGCTCTTCTGTTGTAGTTGAGTCTTGATTGCTATTGGCCCATTTGTGTGTAGGGATGACCATCATGCTGGCTGACTGAGAGGCTCAGCCCTGACCACATTGTAGGAGCTCCGATGCAGATGCTGATCACACAAAGCAGAATTTGCCTCATCTACCTCTGGTGCTTACTGATATCTCCCTTTGGATATGCCACTTGTGAAACTAATTGGATCCTACTGTAATGTTGTCTGAGATGGCCACTGGTTTGTTGGTTCTGGGCCCTCTTGGGAGGGAGTCTGGCACAGGCCAATGTTAAACACTGCATATGACTATCCCTACACAACCTCTTGGAGCTACAAAGTGATCTACAGGTTGTGGCTGCCTCTGCTGTGCCTGAGTGTGTGCTGGAAAAATCAAGCTGCTCACAATGACTGTCTTTGACCAGCACTGCATCCAGGGGCAGTTAAGTGAAAGTTCCAAGGCATATGGAGAATGGCCTTTGCCTTCCTCTGCCTGACAGCTGCCTGTTGGACTGTCACTGAAAGAGCCTCTGGTCCTATTCAAGTTGCATGAGGTAGATCCTCAGTGAGTCACCAGGTATGGGTGAATGGTGCTCACCAGACGATAAGGCTCAAACTTGGTGCCAGTGCTGGGTCTGAGGCCACTTTGCAATTTTTCCAGGGTATATCAATTCTAGCTGCCACTTGATGGGTGCTTGCATATCTTTGTAGCGGGCAGGGTCTCAGAGAGTTATCAGGGTAAAGCCAGCAGAGTTTATCAGGCCCAAGACCAAGATTTGACTGTGCGAAGGGAGAGAGGGCTCTTCACTGGTTTGGCATGCCTAGGAAAAGTATTCTCTGTCCTAGAGCCACACAACTCAGTTTCTCAGATTCTTCTAGGAGCTCAATCTCAGCAGGGAGAGGCTGCCAAGAGCTGGGAGAAAGGAACTAGTGGATCTCCTGTGAGGGGCAAATACCAGTCTGGTTCACAAGAAAGTGGAGGGAATGGCCCCTGCCCCAAAGCTACACAATGCAGTCACTGACACCCACTGTGTCTGCCCAGGCCTCTATACCCCAGCCAAGGTATCTGACTTCTCAGTGGGGAAAAAGCTCCACATGGGTGGTTGACAGGGTGTCCAGAGGGTGGAGCTATTGCATTCCTTCAGGCTTATGCTATATGGAGGTGAGTGCTCCGCCCAAGGAAGATGAAGTCTGTGGGGTGTGTGGAGAACTCAGCACAAGAATACTGGCAGCTGTCTCTTCAGCTCTCTCCTCACATGACTCTAGTCTGCCCACTTTCCCTTTTTTAAAAAAAAGATTTTGTTTATTTATTTTTAGAGAGAGGGGAAGGGAGGGAGAAAGAGAGGGAGAGAAACATTAATGTGTGATTGCCTCTCACGCACCCCCTACTGGGGACCGGCCTGCAACCCAGGCATGTGCTTTGACTGGGAATTGAACAGGTGACCCATTGGTTTGCAGGCCAGCACTCAATCCACTGAACTACACCAGCCAGGACTGTCCACTCTCCCTTTGGGGGAACCCAGGGTGAGAGTGGCTTCAATGAGATTTTTGTGTTGGTCCTTTAAGAGGCTTTCTGTGTCTCTAGCAGGCTCCCATCTCTCCCTGGTGGTCAGAATCCCCACTAATTTTTACAGCCATATGTTATGTGGGCACCCCTTGCCGGCTCTGGTGCTAGGCTGGGGATCTTGGTTTGGGGTTTAGACCCCACACTTCTCAGGAGAAAGCTTTGTAACTGAGATAGCCTTCTGGATTCTCAGCCACTACCCATGGAGTGGGGCTATCCGTTTCTCAGTCTCTGCCCTTCCTATCAGTCTTGGTGTTGCTTAAATCCTTGATTATAAGACTTCTCTTCAGCTAATCTTTCATTGGTTATTGCTCTATATTTTAGTTGTAATTCCAGTTTGGTCCTGGGAAGTTGTGAGTGTAACATCCACCTACTTTCCTGCCATCTTGGATCCCCTCTATAATGAAAACATTTAACAATAATTGTGACAGCAAGAATGTCAGCATATAGAAAGCTTTACATTTTGCTGTTTGGATTTCCAATGGTACACTCTGGTGGCTAATGAGAAATATCCATAAAGACTGCAAATACACACTGGAGACCAGCTTCTTCTGTGAATATATTACAGAGATATATTCATATATATGTACAACTTTGGTATGTTCAAGTGTATTGTTTTTTTCTGGCTGCCATAAAAATTACAACAAACTTGGTAGCTTAAAACAAGATAAATTTATTTTCTCATATTTCTGGAGGACAGAAATCTGAAATCATTATCACTGGGCTGAAATGGAGGAAATTTTTTCCTTGAGTTTTTGGTGGTAGCCAACATTCCTTAACTTATTGCCATATTACTCCAATTTTTCATTTTAACATCTAAGCTGAATAAGCATCAATGTTCACAAAATTCCCCTGATTCACTATGAATAAGATATAATCCAAAGCTAAGATCAAAACCACTTGGGGACACCAGATATTGGAAGAATAGATGATAAGACATTAATTTTATAACAACATTTTGAAATCTGGGACAAAATTCTTCTTAAAAGGACTTGGTTTTGTAGAAGGGCTTCAGTAAGATATGAAATGCAAGTGTCTAGGCCAGAAGGTCAAGGACCGCAGAGCCAGGTACTACTCCATTGGTCTCCTGTGCTGGCTTTAATAACATTGTAATGAATCAAACATTTGATTTGCTGAAAGTTAGGACATATCTGAGGCTTATTCTTCATCATCAGAGACTGTGATTTCTTTAGTAGGTTTGGGTGGTCTGTGAGAGAGAGATTTTGTACAACAGATCCTTCTCTACTTGGATATAAAAAAGTTGTTTCATGCAGTTGGAGAGGGTTTCCTAAGAAGTTGGGTGTGAGTAGGCTGTGGGTTAGGAAAATTCAAGGTGGAGACAGACCCTGTAACCCAGCTGTTCCCAACATTTTTGGCTCTAAGGACCGGTTTGGTAGAAGACAATTTTTCCACGGATGGGGGGTGGGGATAGTTTTGGGATAATTCAAGTGCATTACATTCAAGCTCACCTCCTGCTGTGCATCCTGGTTCCTAAAAGGCCCAGACTGATAGGTACCAGTCTGCACCTGGAGGTTGGGGACCCCTGCCTTAACTCCCAGATATGTTTGTGACTCATAGCTTCAGTTGTTCATGCCTTCTGAATTCCTTGCTTCAGTCTCTATGGATCCCAGGTAAGTTTCTTGTGTTTGGAACCTTTCACTTATTATTTATTTAAGCTAATTTAAGTTTCCCCTTCTGGCAACGCAAAGAGAACTGACTGAAACATGGGGTCATTTTTCAACATTCCTTTTCCAAATGAAACATATACATACCATATAATCTAAAATCAATGCTATAACACCTAGGAAGGATCAATAACATTGTTATATGAAAGCAAAATTGTGATTGCGATAATATAAATTGCCAAATACTAATGGGGAGTGTAAGGCAGTGAGTGATAGGAAGCTACTTTAGACTCAGGCACACCTTTGTTTTAATCCTGAGTTCATCGTTTACTTGTTGTGTGACTTTGGTTAAATAATATAAGCTTTCTGAGACTATATTTTATCCACACTGAGGGCAGTATCACTAGCCAATTTGCTGAGGGAATTAGAAATAATACATGTGTGGTGCTGAGTGATGTACCTGATTCCTAGAAGATGCTCAATGAGTAGTGACTGATTGTTGCCACAGTGTGTGCACCAACAATGAATTAGTTCATTGTGACTGTCATGACAAATGTCAGAGTAAAATGAAAGCCACACATATCAATCGATTAATCTGAAATCAGCATATGTAGAACTGCCAATAATCACCAATCCTTGTGAGAAGAATTGTATATGGAGATATGGAATGTGTGTAAACACAGTCTGACAGGATGAGAAGACTAAGAAAGAGAAAAGTTATCAAGGAATTAATTGATGAAATGTATATTGTGTCACATAGAAAATCTATGAATTAATTACACCTGAGGTGGTGTATCATGAAAGCTGACAAGAAAGCAAGAAATGCCTACATAATGGATAAAGGAGAGACACTAATGACAGTTATTACAGTAACTATGACAGAGGGGCAAAACAGATGAGTTAACTTTCAAATGCACTTTGGAGATTAATAGATCTGAAAATCAGAATTCCATGTTTGTGAGTGATTTTATCTAAGCCTCTATGGCCATGTGATCTCAAATCACAAAAGATATTTGGTTACTCCCCATGAAAAAGTTGAAGTGCTTTGCTCTGTCCTTGAAAAGTGCATAATATTGACTGAGGGATGCAAATCCTGCTAAAATGCAGATCTTGATGAAATAAGTCTGGAGTGGGGCCTGAGATGCTGTGTGTTTAACATGTTCCTAGATGATGATGCTAGGCTGTGGATCACAGCTTTTAGTACAGAATTCTAGGTAACAGAACAAGTCATTGGTGAAAATAATTTTTAGCCATTTCCTCTAATTTTTCCACTTCCACAGGGCAGTGTTTACATAAAAAGAGTTGAGAATGGAAAAGACCCCAGAACAATGTATTCCTAAAACTCACTTATAAAACCCTTGGCTTTGGAGAAGAGGTTTGGGCTTGAACTTCCAGGGATCAGTTTCCCTTCCACTTGACACCCAGACTAACAAGCCGTTGCTTGCTCTCTGTCTCTCTATACCTGGGCACTTCCTCCAACCTTGTCCCACTCTTTAATGCCTGTACCATAGGTAAAAGGCAGATGGATATGATTTTGGGGTGAACGCAGGAAGCAGCCTATGAAATCATGTCACACTAGGGTCTGTAATCCTCCCAAGTATGATATTTCATTGTCAGTTTGCACTGCAGAAATTGCTAGTTATGAATATTTAACAAATTTGTAATTAGCTCATCTACCAACATGATTACTGAAATGGAATAAGTCATTGAATAAAGCTGCTAGGATTATGTACATAATGCCTTTCTTATTATATATGCTTACACATCTGTTTTTGTTTTCCTGTCTCTTCTGGCACCATTTTTACTAATTTTTATAAAACCACATGACACACCTTCCTGCCTTCTATTGTCTCGTACTGTGCTAAGTAGGTAGATAAAAGCATTTTAAAGATTGTGGCAACACCATCTGATTCACGTTACCTTAAAGTGAGAATGCCTAGAATCTTTTCCTAATTCCTCACCAATTTCATCTGTGTACAATTACTAAATTGCCCAAGTTTGTTTCTCTTTTTCCAAAAAGGCATTAGCTATTATTATCTGCTTGATTTATACTAATTGGCTTGTAACACAGATTAATTAAAATATTAAAGCTGCAGAGAAAGAGAGAAAATACTTGATTTAAAGTCCAGAAATCTTGCAGCTCACTGGTCAGGTGATCTCGTGCTTATCTTGTTTGCAAACTAATGACAATCATTACTTCCTGGTATTTAATTATTAACATCATAGACTGTTCTCTTAATTCTGTTAGACAGAGCTTCCAGATATTCCTTTAGAGAAATAAAACAAACAAACAAAAATAAAGAAAGAAAAGTAAAGGGTTTACTTTATGATAGGAACTGGTAAAGTGGGGCAGAGACTTTCTGTTTTCTGTTTCTTCTGTTGGTGAAAACAACTCACAACAGTAACATGAAAACACTTGAGCTTGATCCTCAAAACAAACAAGCAAACCAACAAACAGACAAACAAACAAACAAACAGTGTAGCACTCAAAACAGGCACTATCATATGTTTTGACTATTAATCACTTCTGCTGTTAAATGGTTTTTATTTTTCCTAAGCACATTTCAGAGTGTCAGTGAGGCAGGGTAGGTCGGTCATATTATCTTTGAACTCTTGGCTGAATTGTGCTGCTACTTTGTTGACAAATCCCATACTCTATTTTTCTTAGTGTTTTAAAAAACGACCTTGGTTTTTTCTTTAATGCAGCTTGTATTTTTAAAAAGTGCTGTACCAGAAGTGCAAAGGCTACTGATAATAATAGTTATGCTACTTTGCATATGACTTTGCATAGGAATAAAATACTTTAATGTTTGCAAAATGCTTTCACATGTATCAGGTCATACATTCTATTGATACCCATAGACACCTTTTACTCTTTAGGGTGGACTTTTCCCAACCCTTCTGCTCATGGAGTCTTGGTCTTAGCTTTTAGAATTATCCAGTACTGATTATCCTCTAAGGACCAGTCCTATGAGTCAACAACATGCTTGCCTTCCCATTTCTTTTCTATTGCTTATTATTAGTCCCAAAATAATATTTTAACATTTGTTATTTATTCATTCATTCAGTCAGTCTTTCATCCAATAATCATTAGGCACCCAATATCTGCAATGTGCTTGATTGTGTGGAAACAGAAATAAATGTGATGCCATTCCTACTCTCAGAGAGTTCAGTATAATGGCAATGTGAGACAGAAAAGTCAAGGCCTCAGATATCCTGGGGTAAGAGCCTTGCTGGAGGTCGGCATGGACAAAGAACAGCCAACCAGCTCAGCCTGCGGTGGCCAGCAAATGCTTCCTGTGGGGAAGTCATTGGGGGAGAATATCATTAACCAGGAGCATGGGTGATGGATGGGAAGAAGGATATTTCAAAAAGGACTGAAAAGCAAAGATTTGGTGGTCAAAACAGCATGGCCCACAAGCAACTGCAAGACAGCAATGCATTTTGTATTTTACTAAGATACAGGTATTTGTTTAGCTCTTTATTATGGAAATTAACAGTATACACAAAGTTAGAGGGAATAAAATAATGAGGGCCTATAGGACCATCACCCAGCTTCAAAGTTTTTGTATTATTAAAGGAAAATGGAATTTTTATTTGCTGTTACCTTTATGGCCTTAGGAACCCATACACTAGAACAAAAGAAAGGACCCAAAAACAGGATTGTGCTGACATGGAAGCTTGACAAATAACAGAGTTGGCATTGCATGTCTGTGGGGGAAAAAATGGAATATCCAATAAATAGTAATGTAATAATTAACTATATAGAAAAAATAAATATGGGTCCTTCCTCCACAATCTATGTAAGTATAAATTTCAGGTTGGACTAAAGACATGAATATAAAATACAAATTATAAAATTATTTTGAATAAACTATAGAAGATATCTTTATGGGTCTGGTATAGAAAAAGATCTCTTAGAGTTAAAAATCACAAACTTTAAAGAAAAAGTGATAAATTTAACTACACTAGGACAAAATACTTATGTTTATTGCAGGCCAAATGAAAATTAAAAAGACAACCCATAGTTTGGAAAAAAAATTCTGGAATGTATGTAATCAATGTAAATTATTAGGATTCAATTCCAGAATATGTAAAGAACTTTTACAAAGATGAACGATCTCACAGAATACTCAGTTAATTACATGAGCAGTCAAATTTTAGAAAATGAAATGTGAATAATCAATGAACACATAAAAATATATTCAATTTCAGTAGTAATCAGGAAATTCAAATCAAAACTATCATGCTCTAGGGTAGGTCACATAGGATTCACTGATATTTTTAATGTTTTATATCTTATACTTGATGGTGGTTACATGGTGTTCATTATGTTATTCTATATGCTTTATGGCATATCTGCACCTTTATGTCTATGTATATTTGTGATACATTTAGGCATATAGCAGGTTCTCAAATAACATTGTCTTGTTCAACATTTTGATCAAAACTGGTTTGCTATAATGTGGATGAGAAAAAAGAAAACTCGATTTCCAACCAGGGTGACTGTCTGTGTGGTGTTTGCACATTCTCCCCAGGTCTACGTGGGTTTTCTCTGGGAACTTCAGTTTCCTCCCACATCCCAAAGGTCTGTATATGAGGTGAATTGGCATGTCTAAGTCTTCTCTGCCTGAGTGGGAGTAGGTGTGAGTGTCCCTGGGATGGAAGGACATCCTGTCCAGGATTAGGTGCTTCCTTGCGCTGTGAGTTGCTGGGATAGGCTCTGACCACCTATGGACCTGAACTGAAATAAGCAGGATGGAAAATAATGATCTTATTTGTTTTTATTAATCTTTATTAAATGTCTATAGTGCTCACATTTATTTCAATATGTAATATAAGAAGCGTGTTGGGTCTTTATTTAGAAGCTTGGTGATGTTTTTGTGAACAGAAATATACTGCAGGAAGTTAATTCCTTCTGATTCCATCAGTTAGCCAATGGTAAAATTGGTTTTGGTTATATGTCACTTCACTTAAAGTTGCAGTTTCCAAGAAGTTATTGATGACATAAAGTGAGGATTTATTGTAGGTTATATGTGTATATATATATATATATATACACACACATAAAAATACATATGCATATGCACATCTATATTATGTATGTGTTTCATTTCATTAAATAAAGTAGCATAAAGCTCTTTGCAGGGTTTAATTATTTATTATGAGTACCTCACTTGAAAATTGCATTGTATGAGAACAATGCAATTGAATTTAGTTCTTTCCAGAAACTGAAATTGACATAATTCAATGTAGCCCTTGTTTGGAGGAAAGTCTCAGAACCTAGGGCACTGTGTGAGTTAACTGGATGGGTGATCCTGAGGCACGCCACTAAGCCTCCCTAGACCTCAGTTCCCTCACTGGTATGTTGAAGGCTTTCTATGAAAGGCCCACCAGTACTGCCTCTTGCTTTACAATTCTATATTATGGCTGCATTTCTCAAAATGTGTTGGAAAGGATCCATGAGATGCTAATCAGTATTTCTTGAGAGTAGAGCTCTGTTAGCAAACAAGTTGGAATCCCTTATCATTGTAATGTGCCATCCTTTTCGGAGTGTGGGTGTGCAATGCGGGGGTAGGGAAGGAACAGAGATGCTTGTGGGAGAGAAGCCAGAGTGAGGATTTGAAGACATGTTCCTTTGAGCTGTCCCACTTCTGGCTCCCAGGGCGTGGGAGTCATTTATTTGACAGACATTTATTTGATCCCTTTGTGCAGCCAAAGATAATGAGACACAGGAGCAGGGACTAGGAGACCTTCTTTTCCAGCTTCCCGGGTCCCTTCTTTGGAAGCAGGCTTAGGTCGAGGTCATATATTGCTTTGGCCTGTGAGGAAACAAAGCCATCTGGCTGCACCTGCTTCCTGCTTAGAACTTAACAGAGGTAATTGAAATCAGGAGAGGCTCGCACACAGCATGGGTGCCTTCCTTTGTGAGGCTGGTAAGCAGCTTCAGCCTGGGTTTTTATTTTCTGCCAAAAGCAACTGTGCAATGAACAGTTGTGTGTTCTTGGGCACTTTCCTCAACCCACTCTGGGTTTCACCTTTAAAAATGGGAGGTTTGATAAGATTATTTTTGAAATGTTTTCTTGTTCATTCATTACCTAACACATTTATTAACCTGACCTTTCAAAGGTTCTTAGGACTTTGTTGAAGGCATCAGTGTAGAAGTAGTCAACAAGGGAAGATTTAGTTAGACATTCAAGTCACTAAAATAATTATTGAAGATATACTATGTGGAATATTTTTTCCAATGCTGAGAAAACAGCAGTAAACAAAAATAGGCAAAGTAACTTCTCTGGTAAAGATTAGATTGTAGTGGGAGATGGCAGACAATGAACAAAAAACAGAAAACAACCTACATGAATATCAGGTAATGTGAAGAGCTAAGAAGAATAAGAAAACAGAATATGTGGACAGAGAGGGGCAGGAAGGGTTATTTTGTATAGGAAGTTCAGGGAAGACCATTCTGTGGAGGTGCCATTTGAACAGAAACTTAAATGAGGGGAAGAGTGAACCACTCTTGATGGGAAGCATGTTCTAGGTGAAGGAAGTGACATGTGCAAAGGTCCTGACGTGGGACCATGTCTGGCATGTGCAAGGAACAGCATGACCATAGAAAGACAAGCTAGAAATGAAATGAGGGAGCTAGTGGGAAGTGGAGAAAATTCTGAGCTTCATCCAGACTGGGATGGTAAGTCAAAAGAGGGAACCAAAAGGATAATTGAAGTGATGTAAAAAATGTTTTGGGAAAAAGATTTCTGTGGCTGCTGAGAGGACAGTTGCTTGTGTGGAGTGCAGAGGGAGGGTGGGAAGCAAGCACTCAATTGTGGACTATATAGTAGCCCAAGAGATGGATGATTTGTAGTAGGCTTGGAGGTAAGATTTTGAAAAATCCCAGGGCGGCACTCTGATTGGCTCAGCTACAGCCAGTGGAACAGGTTTTTATGACTGGCAGCTCCTCCTCAAACCCATTGCTGGGACAAGAGAATCAATGTCCAGGGGAAGGGGTGGGTGCCAACAGTGATTGTGCACTATGTCATTGGAGAGAGAAAAACAAAACAAAACAAAACAAAACAAAAAAGCCACTATGGGAGTGAACAGTCTGAGGGAAGACATACAGATTAAGAGTTGTGCTTAAAATTATTTCCCCACATAATCATTATAATTTTTAAAACAAAGAATATAGATTATACTACATTAATTCTTCCTGTGACATAATCAATAGTTGATGCTCATTGATTATTTCTTATGTCCCAGAAACTGGGTGAGGGAGAAGTGGTCACTACATTGAAGGCAGAGGGAATTAACAATACTGACCTGTATTTCATTGTTCCTTGAGTCTCAAAATGTTGTCATTTCTTGCCTTCAAAATGTCCATCTGATGCATTACTTCCTGGTTTCTTTTTTCACAGCTTGGAAAATCCTTCCTTCCACTTTCAGAAAATACAAATCCTATAGGATAGATCTAGTACACAAGGAGGGCCACTGACTTAGCAAAAGAGAGAAATCAGAAATTGGCATACTGTGCATGGGTCTTACAAATGCATGGGGAATGCTTTTGGGCCGGGGTGGTGGGTGGAGTTCAGATTGTGGAAGGTATGGAAACCAGGCAGAGGCCTTACACTCTGTATGGCAGGTAGAGGTTGCTGAGCTGGGCATGGGGAGATGAAGACCACTTTAGACAAACCGTATCTGGGATAGCTGATGGAAAATGTGAGGCAGCAAGCAGAGGCCAGGAGGACAAGGAGAAGTTAGCATGCTAGCTTCACCTGAGATAAGGAACCCTCACTCTTAGCATCATGGCAGTGAGAAAAGAGTAAGGACCAAAAATCTCAGGTGCATTTTATAAAACAGAACTAAAAATTATATTTTTAAAATGCAAGAAGCATTCTCCTTGGTCCACATAGAAATAAGCCAAAGTAACCTGTTTAATCTGTGAGCATTGATGTGTTTTATGCTCTAGCTTACATTGACACAATACACCAAGTACTGTTCTTAGCACTTCACAGGTATTAGCTTATTGCTACCCCAAACAATCCCATTTTGCAGATGGGGATGCTTAGGCACACAGAATTCACATAACGAAGCTAGGGTAGGAACTTGAGCAATCTGATTTCAGATGCCATGTTCTTAATGACCTTCATTTCCACGGAGAATTCTGAGAACTGATAATGTGTACCTTCATAGTCACTCATACTTCATTTTTGATAAATGTTAATTACATATAATCTCTTCACTCCCAATGGTTCACTGGATTGGAAATGGCAGCCATTCTTTATAAATATGTCAGACACTTCAAAGTATGTGCCCCATCTTACTTCCTTCTATGCCGAAACACATTTATTAACATGCTTAAGAACATATATGGGATCTACTGAAGCATCTATACATTTACATAAATGTACACACACATAGAACCAGTATCGAATGGCAATTGGGGAAATTCTTTCAGTCCTAGGAGTGGACCGGGTTCTGTTTGTCTTTCACCTTCATTGCCAGGCTGTGAGTTCCAACAAGCCACATAACTTCCTTTTCCATTGGCTTCCACCTTTGTTAAGGGATAGTCCCAAAAGTTTAAATTCAGGATTGATCCTGAAGAACTGATGTATAGCATTATTCAAATTCATAAAAGTTTTAATAGGAGACAATTTTATACACAGGCAAAGCAACTGCACTCCCAGTGGTGGCTGGCTGGGAAGAATCCACAAGCCTCCCAGAATAAGGTCTCTTTCTCTCTCTTTTTTTAAAAAAAAATTATATATCTATTTTTTAGAGAGAAGGGAGGGGAGGGAGAAAGAGAGGGAAAGAAACATGGATGTGTGAAAGAAACATTGATCTGTTGCCTCTTGTGCAACTCCAGCTGGGGGCCTGACCTTCAGCCCAGGCATATGCCCTGACCAGGAGTTGAACCAGCAACTTTTTGGTTCACAGGCAGGGTCTCTTTTTTATAGGGGCTTAATAGTAAAACCATATGGTAGGCAGTCATGTAGACCACCAGAAAGAACAATGCACTCCTCAGTTAACAGATAACATCAGACAATTATCGCACTATGTACATTCATTAACCTCCCTCTTGGTGCATGACACTTATTAGCCAAACCTAAGGCTGCAGAGAGTTAAACAGTCAGAGAAGGTTAACCAGAGAGTTCATTTCCCAGACACCTTTGCTAATGGAGCCATGTTGCATCTCTGAGCTCCATTACAACCTCTTTAACACACCATTGTTGAATCAACTCAAAAAGAGTCTATAGGCTTTGGCTAGATATAAAGATTTATTCAAGGGTCTCAGACTTTGTACACTGGGAACACAGTTAGGCAAAACCCAAAAGTGTTCCAAAGAAGGAAAAGTTAAGAGTTCTTGTAGTAAAAGTGTATTTTTGAGAATAATCAGTCCTGCATTCTTAGCGCTAGTATTGGTCCAGAATGGTTCTCCATCAGGTCAAGCAGTCTGGATGATGGATGCCACATGGTCTGGCTGCCAGGAGATTGGTCACATCCAGTGGTCTGGATAATGTGAGGTGGATGTCAGGAGGCCTGGATACATGAGTCCTTCAGGTGGCAGAGGGGTATCAGGAGGTCTAGTACATGTCCAGATGTATACCCAGGTATTGCTATAGGACTAGAAAGTTTAAAATGTTTAAGTTCCCAGGCTACTTAGAACAACAGGAATCCTTCCTCATGCCTCAAACTTCATAATGTTAATAATTTTAGCAGCTTGGTTAAAGTAACTCCATTTCATATATTCCCTATCTTCATTCTTTTCTCACCATCAGAGAGCTGACATTTCTTAGCCAGAGCCTCGTTGCAACTGAGAAGCAAAACTTCCATAGTCATTTAAATTCATAGCCTGGAGGAAAGACAGCAGTGGCCATGTTTGATGGCCTTGCCTATAAATGTGTTACGTTATTTAAGAGCTACAGAGGACAGCTTGTTTAGAAGGAAAGCCGGCCCATTCATATTTAGATTTAAAACACCTGCATTCAGAGAAGCACAAATAAACAGTGGGTGTTTTCCTGTTTCCTGAAAACAAAGTGCAAATCTCACCTTTGTTTGCCGTTTTGCAGGTTTTAGCCTATATACTTGCCTAGACTGGAGGCAATGCTCCATCAACAAAATTTACTTCAATTCCTTCTGGATGGCCCAGAAGTGTGTATCATTGCCATCATTCCTCTGGATCTACTGAAATCCACAATTTATATTCTTGGGATTTAAAGGGATATGAATCTGGTTTTAGAGGCAAAATTTAGAAGACAGATGAGACTCACTTCACTGTCATACATATCCCCTGCAAGCAAGCCTTTAAGGAGGGTAGTTGTTGAGGAGAAAACCCTGTAAGTGAAAAAATAAATTTTTAAGAAACCTAGATTTCATCTTCTCCTCTTATGTACCTGCTTCCACACTTGGCACTGTGTGGTCCAGCAAAGTGGATATTGAGACATTCATGTCTTTTCATCTCCTGTAGCCACTGGAGAAGGGAGCTGGGACTTCCTCATCCTCAACTGGCCCTCAGCCCTGTTTGTGCATTAGAATCTCCTGAGGAGCCTTAAGTGCCCTACACTAGGGTCTTACCCCAGCCCTACAAAATCTGTGTGTCAGTGAGTGGAGCCCAGGCAATTAGCTTTTAAAACACTCCCCAGGTGATTGCAGTGGACATTGGGGTTCATATTACTGTCTGACAGCTTATTCCTATTTTGGTTTTGCTTTTTTGTTTGATTATTCCCATTAAATATGTCTTTTCTCTTGAGCCACATGAAATCCCCTCTTCTTTTCTTTTTTTCAAAAGAGGTAGGGTTTTAGCCCTGGCTGGTATGGCTCAGTGGATTGAGTGCTGGCATTCCAATCAAAAGGTTGCTGGTGCGATTCCCTGTCAGGGCACATGCCGGGGTTGCAGGCCCAGTCCTCCGCTGGGGGCATGTGAGAGGCCATCGACATGTCTCTCACACATTGATGTTTCCCTCTCCCTCCCTTTCCCTCTCTCTAAAAAGTAAATAAATAATTAAAAGAGGTAGGGTTTTAATATATATTTATTGATTTTAATGAAGAGCAATTATCTGTAAATTTTAGATGTCATTTTAGAGGAAAAAAAGATGCGGTGCAGAAGTAAGTAGGAATTCTTTCCCAGGAATGTAAATAAACAAAAAAATTATTTCTTTCCTAGGCTTTAAGCGTACGATGTGATCAAGTAGCAGAAAAGACTGTGAACATTTGCATTTTCTTTTTTGGGGGGAGGTATATTTTATTGATTATGGTATTACAGCTGTCTCATTTTCTTTCCCCCTTTATCCCCTCCGCCCTGGATCCCATCCCATGCCATCAAAAAGTTTTATATTTTGTTTGGAAATTCTGAGAGGAGCAGATTTTAGAAATCTGATTTAGAAGCAAGTGACTGAAAGGATTTTTCCTTAATTTTAACTGAACATTATAAAATGCTGTAGTTTTCAAAGGAGAGGTGGATAAATAAGTTAGGAATTACAAATCCCATGTTTCCTTACTCTCCATTAATCTATTTACCCTGGGGTCCATGCTCTAGGTTCAAGACACATGAAAAGAAAAAAGAGCTAAACTAGCAAATCACAAGACCTGTATCTTGGAACACAATATGCTTGATTGGCTTGTTTTATTATTGTATATCTATTATATTTATAAACCTTCTTTAGATTTGCAATATTCTGAAACTGGAGATGCTAAAAGCTGATTAAATTTTTGGAGGAGCTGAAACCAACATATAGAACTAATATGTATATTAGAAAACTAACATAAAGTAATGACACTTTTTAATTTTTAAGTTATTTACTTTTTGAGATTTTCCAAAGTATTCACTAAGTTTTCTTTTTAAAAATAAATTTCTTTGCACTTATATTTTATTATTTTACACGACTTTTAAGCAGATCACATAATTTCAGAAATTGGGGAATGGGGCATAAGCAAGCTTGGGAATAAACAACTGGCTTTTGGTAAGGATAGAACTCAACTGTTGAAGCAAAAGGGGACAGGCTACTGAGAATAACTCCTGTTGACCCACAAGAATAGATAGAAAAACAATTCTCTGGGCAAATCAGCTCAGCATTTCCTTCTCCATCTGTCAACTGCCTGCAAACAAAGGCAGGAACTATCAGACATGTTGCTGTTTATCATGTGAGGGCAAAGTTGCCTGTCCACATTTTGTGTACAGTTGTAATGGGGTGCAGAGCAGCGGTCCCTGAAAGTAGAGCATAAACCCCCATAAGCCTAGACTGGGGGAAGGGGAAAGTGAATAATACAGCAGCTAAGATACTTTGCATAACAACGGCAAGTTAATAGTTGTGCTGCTGCCCAGGCAAAATGTGTACATGACTTTAAGGGTCTATTGTGACTCATGACATAGCCAGGGGAGGCAGATGCCCACCCAGGATGTCCATGTGTCATGGGGAACTCTTGCCCTGACTAAAGATGGCAGCCAAAAGAAGGTAAAAGATATGGGGGTACTGGCAAAAGTAGCACATCATAGGAGGGGCCAGATATGAGGTCATATAGGAAGTTTCTGGCATTTAAAATAAGGGCAGGCTGAGAGAGAAGGTGAAAAAACCATGCAGGCTGAGAGATAGGAAACAGCCAGGCAGTCTGTAGTGAAGGAGCAGGCATGAGGTCTGGCGGGTAGGGATTCTGTCATGCTGTCCGTAGTGAGAGAACAGCTACTTTTGCTTCTCTGAGGGATTCTGCCATGTGGCCTTGTGTAATAATGAAGGAGGCGTACGATCTGTAGTGGATGAAGAAGCCATGCCGGAGGAAAGGGGGTAAGGAGACAGCTGATGGAGCTCTGCAGGGACCTGCCTAAGCAAGCATGGATTTGTGGGATATGCTTGGAGCTGAACTGGGACTGCTGAACTACAGACTTCTGATTCTCTGAAGGACATTCAGACAAGCCACCGTCCTGGGACGTGTGCCTCCCTGGACTCCACCATGGTCCAGTGGAACATAGCACATGTTTCCCTGAACTGTTACATGGAGGCTGAGGAAAACTTCCCCAGATCCTGATGGAGAGCACTGCTGCAAGGGGATGTCAACTCTGGAACCCACAAAAGCACTTTCAGAGGGGATGGAGGTCTATTTGCACAGCTGGTTTAAGAACAGATAAGGATGTGGGGAACTTCTGGGCCTGGTTGTGGCTTATAGCCTTTCAGGGAGCAAAGGAGGTGCTGAGTCTCATGCAAGAACAGGGCCCTGAGCAGGAGTGCTCTCAGCCCCACCGAGGTGGGAATTCTGTAAATAAAAACCTGTTTTCTTCAACACTAATTGTTGGGTCATGCATCAAGGTGCCACATGGATGAGCCCTGTTTTGCTTGGTTACACAAATATGTTGATGTTTTTTATCATTAGCTCCCCCAAAACACAGAAGCTCCAAATTCCCAGTTTTCTTATAAACCACTTGCAAGAAAATGCACCTTCCAAGTTATAAAAATTGACATTTAGGTAGAAATGTGAGGAGTAAGAAAAGGAGTTGGGGAGGACTCATCAGGTATTATTGGATGCAAAGACTCCTTGGAATCTGGTTTAAATGTTCACTTGGCTATTTTCAGACCTAATTTGTTCCCCAAGCAAAATCTAGGCAAAATTCTAAATTCCTTTCCAAGTTTCTTTGTAAATAAAACACTAGTATGTGTTCTTTTGTCTGCAGTCCAAACCAACAATGATGCTTCTGCCATTTGCTCAGGTTTAAGCTATTATAGTGAGCAAATGAAACAGTGACAAAAATAGAAACTGCAATTAAAAGATACTGCTATCCAGATCATTCTTATTCCACATTTACTCTCTATCCATGAGCTCTGTGATACCCAAGGAACACTAAGAATGCACTGCACATATTAAGCCCTGCTGCAATTCTCTGCTCTCTCATCAAATGCATCTCATTAGCAGTTAAATTTCCTCCTTATGGGATTTAGGAAGAACTGTATCATTGAAGCATATATTGTAGTGACTCTAAAATATATTTAAATAAGCATGCAGACTGGAAATCTATATGTATTGTTGCAAATTGCAGATACAATGTATGTATCAAATATTGATAAGCAATCTATTTTAATAGAACTTCAAAAGAGATTGGTTAATAAGTCACCAAATTCTTAAGGATATCTTCCTATTGTTTGAGAAAATGCTCACAAATTTTAATTTTATATCTAAATATTTGCCTACATTCAGTGTATAGTCACTGAATAAAAGGAACACATGTTAAATTGTGAAAATATAAATAGACCTATTTGCAAATGGTCTGGATCATCAGTATCTTTAAAACATTGTTATGAACATATCCACATGTAAAAACTGCCTAATTCAGAATTGAAAACAAATTATAGTTAATATAAAAATATTCTTGCTGAATTTCCTAGCAGTAAACTCAAGCACAATTATGTGGATTAAAAAACCTCATATTTGTGAGAGAAGTATATATCATTTTAATGAAAACATCATTTTTATTTTAGCTAAAAAATATTTAATGTAAAAATATTAGAGCATATAGAAAAATGTAAAGTAAAACTGAAAATTACCCATAATACTACCACTCAGAAATGATCCTCTTAATTTGCACGTGTTTATTCTTTCACACAATTTTTTATGAGCACACACTTGCACATGCACACACATACACTTATTAAAGGATATCATACAGTAAGAACAGTTTAATTTAAAAATTTAATGGTATAGCAGGAACAAAATTTTTCAGTCAATAAATTTAGATCTAGATTATTTGGAGCTTAGAACACGCTGTTTAAAACTTCAAAAAAGTACTTAAAATTGAACTGTTATTTTTTTCTCTGAGTTATGATATTTTTTCATGTTTGCATAAAGTCTTTTTTTTTTAACATTATATATACAGAGAGAATCAAGCAGTACAGCATCAGAGGAAAACATTACATAGTGCTAGGTATGTTCAATTTCTGACCTTTTTTCTTAGAGAAAGAGTTTACTAGCATTTTTGCCCTCTGTCATGTGTCTTATTCTAAGAGGATCTTAAAACTGAAGTTCCTAATGAGAACCAAGGTACAACAGAAATGAAATTCCAAAATGAAGTCCCAGATCACTGTATGTGTCATTTCCAAAGAAAATAGAAAAAAAAATCAGTTCAAAACTTAAAGGCTTCTCATCTAGAGGCTGAAGAGAGTGCAGATGTATACAGAGGATTTTGGGATGAGAACTTTGTAGAGAAAATTGTGCTTCTAAGAGGTACAGAGAGGTTATCTCTTCCCTTATCTCAAGCCTAGTTGTTTGGTGAAAGAGCTCTGTGGAACCACTCAGAGATAGTGAGATGTATGCCCTGAATTTCGGGGCCCGGAAGATGGAATTCTGTCTCCTGCCTCAGGAAATCCAGAAGGCAAGGGAAATTCCGGCCAGTGAGATCCTTTGGTGGTGGCCTGGAAATGGCTGTTGCATGTGAATGTACTCCCTGCTCACTGTGGGTTATAACATATATGAGTGTCTCCAAAGATCCAGGTGTTGCCACTGGAAGAAAGAATGTTCCACTGGAACCGTTTCAGATCCTGGGCAAGAAGACTGCTTCAAATGAATTTTGAGACCCCCAACAGTAAGCATATGAACCATGGGCTAGACCCGACATGGGTGACTACCCAAAGGAGATTCAGGGTCTACATTGTGGAACCTGCGTCTAGAAGAACCTGCAAAGGGGTATTGGCAATTGTTCACCTACATCAGAGTCCTGACAAAAGGTGAAAAATATACCCAGTGTATCAGATCATGGTCTTTCCCCAGGCCCAGCTCTGCCTGGGCTAATCCCAAGCAGAAGCCAACTCCACAGTCAACACATTCAGGAGGAGGGAACAGCGGGGAAAGAATGGACTGCTCTGGCCTCCACTGCTGAAAGTGACAGACCATAGCGGGTCTGGCTAGGAGGCAGGAGATCTGAACACTAAATCATATTCAGATATTACATTACTATCAAGGACTGGTCATTCTAACTCTAAGTTGAGGTTTGGTGTGTTTAAAGTGACCATAATACTGTCTCTTGCCTAACTCATTGGTCCTATCCAAATTTTTAGCCAGGGGCAGGAAATTTATGTTAAAAGAAAATGGTAGAAAAAAATCAAATTACATTTTTGAGTATCTCCTGTGAGTATTAAATGTTCAATGCGCTGGTTGTCTGGTTTTTAGTGGCTTCTGATCAAAAACAATTCACCTCTGTATCAAGATGTCACTGGTAACAACACTGACAAATGCAGGGTGGGAGGAGATAGGTATTTGGAGCCTTCCATGTATAATTAAAAAGGCTCTTCAAGGCAAATGTAGAACTTCAGAAAAAGCTAGAGTACATGGTATACCCCACTTGAATACTTCTAGTGAAGTATAGTTTATGTGACAGGAATGAAAAATAATATTCCCTGTCAAAGAATAATTCAGAGACATTTCTTAGTTATTTTTGCATCAGGTTTATTAGTTTATTTTGCAGGCAGATTGCTTACTCGCATAAGAAGGAGTCAGTTGGTAAAATGAGCCAAGGAATTAAGGCAAAAATTAAAGTCATAAGATAGAAGGGAGAAAATAAAACTGTTGACCGTCTGGGAACAGTAAATCTTGTTTGCACAATTTTTGTGTAAACTGATTATCTGGGAGCTAGTAGAGAGAGATCCATCTGGGAAGACTATTTCTGAGTAGGCCAACTGGGACATCAAAGATAACAATTCCTATTATTTAGGAATTCTCCAGAAGGCGCTGGAAGTTGGGCTTGGGGCAAAAAGACTTTCTGGAGGGTCAGCCATTTTCCTTCCATCAGCACCTTCTTCTTGATGTAGCCACGCTTATACTACTTACCTCAGTAAATTTCTTGTTTTTCACAGCTTTCCCCACCCTTCCTTTTTGTACATTCTAAGATGGTTTGTATGTTTGCATTAGTGAGAAAGTCAGAGATGTTTCTAAACACCGAATTTTTCTGCATTAGAAAGAGCAGTGAATTTTGGAAGGTCGAAGGGGAGGAGGAAACAAAAAACAAATATGACTCAAATTTAATTTTAGGGAAAAGGCTTGAGAAGGTTTATTTAATACAAGATCTGCACAGAAAGTATCCATCCATGTAATATGAAAAATAAAGACATTTATTGAAGAAAATGCAAGAAGATACAAGAAATATTGTACATAGGATGATGATGCCTCAGTCCCCTTCAAAGCAGGCACCTTGGGACCTTACACTGTTCCCTCAAATGTCATTAGCTGTCCTGTTGTATTTTCCTGATCTCATCGATGGTCTGAAATATCTTTGCCTTCAAAGGTGATTTTAGTTTTGGAGAAAGACAGAAGTCGCAGGATGCCAAACCTGAGCTGCAGTGGGGTTGAGTCACCCGGGTGATTTGATGTTTCACTAAAAATCTCTGCACAAGACATGATGTATGAGCAGGCACGTTGTTGTGATGAAGCTACCAATCACCAGTTGCCCATAGCCGTGGCCTTCTGAATTATATGAATAGTTTCCATGGAGGAATGTTCAAGCTTAACACAAATTTTAATGCAGATTCATTGCTCTACTCACTCGGTCATTTTGAATACAATGACCACACAGTACCCATGCTCACTCAATGGCATCTACTGCCTCCTCTGAAGAGTACAGTGAAATCCTCATTGTTCATGCATGTGCATTCCAGTCCATGCTCCTTGGCTGCCAGATTACATTGATATTACACAAATCATTCTCATTATATTAACAATGGCTAGACTTTTTCTGGACAGACCTCGTAGGATGACTCCATAATTTGTTATGAAGTGATCAGTAGACTTTGGGGAAATGGGTGAGGATTTGGAGGGCATTTTTTACTGTATATAATGTAGTCTATTTCCCGTGTAGTGTTTTTCAAGATTTCTTCAATAAAGATTTAAGTTGCTATTCAATTGTTTGTAGCTCTTCTAAAAGCGATACTGTGCTGAGAAAGACAACGAAAGGCGCCAAGTTTATTCTATTTATACATGTTAAAGATTTGATAAGGCTTTGATAAAGGCACTTTTTTTTCCCTTAAAACCCAGCATTCACTGAACTTTTTTGACCACACTATCATATTTTTAGAGAATGTGTTTTCATATGTAATTATTCGGGAATTGCTTTGGAAAATGTGATTCCCATCTCATGTTATCTCCAGATAGATCGAGAATCTTTAAAAAATTACTCTCTCTTCATAATTTAATTTAACAGAGTTATATAAAGTTTAATGGTTGGATAGTGTCTCCCCAAATTCATGTCCTTCCTGGAACCTCAGAATGTGAACTTATTTGGAAATAGGACAATTGCCAATGTGATTAGTGAGGATGAGGTCATACTGGAATAGGGTAAACCTTTAATTCAATATGGCTAGTGTCCATATAAGGAGAGAGACATAAAGACAGGCACATGGGAGGACACCATGTGAAGACAGAGGCAGAGATGGAAGTGATGTATCTAGAACACAAGGAAAACCAGAAATTGTGGGCAACGCCAGAAGCTAAGATAAGAGAATGGAACAGGGACATGACCCTGCTGATACTTTGATTTCAAGTTCTAGCCTCCAGAACTTGGAAAGAATATATTTCTGTTGTTTAAAGCCAACCAGGGTGTAGTAATTTGTAAAGTGGCCTTAGGAAACTACTACAATGGACATGTCTCAAAAATTAAAGAACTATCTGGTTTGGCAAACTTGAAAACTTAAAGATTGGCAATAAAAAATAATGAACTACTGATACATTAAGGGCACTCAGATGAATCTTAAAATAATTATGGGGAGTGAAAGAAGCCAGATTATAAAGAGTACATACTGTATGTTTCCATTGGTATGAAATCCTAACAATGATAACTAACCTGGAGTGACAGAGAACAGGTGGTTGATGCAGGCCTGCAATTAGGAGTAGGAGGGGACTGGGGGAGGCTTTACAAAATGCACAAAGAACCTTTGGGGTAATGGGGGAGGTTCAGTCTCTTAATCTTATAGTAGTGATTTCATGTATGTATATGTTGAAACTTATCAAAACTGTATATTTTAATTATGAGCAATTTACCATATGTTAATTATACTTAATAAAGCCATTTAAAACAAAACAGCTTAGAGGCTCATTAGTTTAAATAATCAAGAAAATATCATGCAAGCTGCATGGCATTATGGTGGTGACACAGAAAAGTATTCCTCTCTTGTGCACATGCACACTCACTATATTCTTGTCCTTAATTGAAAGTGGTAAAACAAACACATTAGTGAAACAACTCTAATTGTTTTCTCTGGACCAGTCTCCAGCAAATTAAGAAGAGGGAGCTGAAAAAGCCATTTCAGCCCTGAAATAACACCCACAGGACCCTTTCTCTGAAACAATCTCAGCATACAATGAGCCCAAGCTCTTCAACAGCGTTCATCACATGATCAGGAAACATCCCCATGGCCATGTTTATAATGAATCTTCAGAGATGACCCTTGCCCTCACAAGTTGACATGTTCATTTTTCTCTTTCACTTTCCTCCTGGCTATAATTAAACATCATAGCTGAAAGAGGTTACCAAAGCAAATTTTAAATAGAGTTCTGCTTATTACTAACCATCTTCTGAGAAACTGTCACATTCAAACTTTCTCCATTTTAAAGACTTTGCACATTTCTGCCTCTTCCACTCCCCATAGCACTTATTCTCATTTATGTCACGTAAATGAGCTCTTCTTAATGCTGGTTTCTAATGCTATTGTTTATGTGTTAGTCTTGGCTCCCTAGTTACAGTGAACCCTGTATCTTTCAACTTTGAGACCTCTCCTGTTTCTAAATTCATCTCTCTGCCGATTTTAAAACATAATTCTATCTCTAAAGTGCTTAGGGCTCAAGAAAACCATGCATGCTTTTCTTCTAAGCTCCCCTTTCATTTCACCTTGGACCTCATTTGTCTGGCTGGAACTTTACTATGTCAGTGTGCAATTGATGACTTCAGATGATTGCTCCTGCATCGCTGGGTTGGCATACTTCAAATAAATATTCTGCTCTCACAGGCCATAAGACCTGGGTATTAGATGACACCCAGGAGTACACTCAACAGATGAGTGAAGGGAGAGGATGTACAAACACTTGCTCCCTTGTACCTCAGGTGAGATAACTCTGAAGTGTATTCCAGTTTCCTCAGGCTGGTCCATGGCATGAAATTTCAGTTGCCCAATATATGACTGACTTAACAACACACATTTTATAAGTTGACTTCCCTTCTTGATATTGTGTCCCCACTTTCCAATATTGAAAGAACTGTCCAGGTAAATAGCTTGCCTTCAAATTCTCATCTCCTCTTCCAGGAAAGCTCACCTGAGGCTAAGATGTTGTCTTAGACCCCATTGGGTACTTGATTTGCTGACTCCTTCTCCACACTCTTAGTTGCTGTCTCCCACTCTTCACAGGACCCTAATTCATAAAACTGAGTCTCCAGTTGCACCTCCACTTATCACCATATGCTTGAGCCATAAAAACTGACTTCCTGTATTCCCTTGCATCATAGGCAGCTCAGAAGAGTGGAGAGAGCATGAAGTTTCTTGTGGACAAAGAAGGTCACCAGAGAAAGAGATCTGTTGTGGCTGAAGGGATGAGGAGGTCTCAGCAGGAATATGCTGGACACACTCTGTTGTGGCTGTGTTGCCCAGTGGCTGAGAGAAGGGTGCACTTGACCACCTTAACAGAGGTGTGCCTTCTTTCCTCAAGAGGGTCGTAGGAAAGAGAGGTCATATAGGGTATCTCTGAAGAATCTGTAAAAGAGCACTGTAACCATTAGCCAGGTCAATGAGTGCAAAGACTCATAGCCCATTAAGGACTACTCTATCTTCCTGGCTTTTCTTCACTGCAGGGTTTGGACCCCAAAGCTAGGGAGTGCAGCAGGGGAAGAGAAAGCAGGAAAAGAGCGGAGAATAGAACCACACTCCCACCTTTTGCCCTGAAGTGCTCCCAGCTCAATAAAGGACTTTTCTGCAGTTTCAAGTGTCAAAGTGGTTCCCAAATGGTGTGACCTAAACTGTGCTAGAACCATCCCTTTATCTTACTTGGGTTAGCAAAATAAAGGTCTGCCAAAAATGTCCCCACTTTAATCCCCAGAATTTGTGAATATGTTACCTTACCTGGATGGCAAAAGACACTTTGCAGATATGATTAAAGTTATGAACCTTGAGATGGGAGAGAGTCCTGGATTATCGAGGTGGGTCCAATTTAATCTCATAAATTACTAAAAGTAGAGAACATTTCCCAGCTCGGGGAGAGAGAGAGAAAATGGAAGGAGGAGTAGAGATTTGTAGGCTCTGAAGATGGAACAAGGAGACCATGTGCCAACAATGTAAGCACAGTCCTTAGCTGATAGAAAGCAAGGAATCTTGGTCCTGCAATCAAAAGGAACTGAATTGTCAACAACTGAATGATCAAGGACATGAATGCTCTCCTGGAACCACCAGAAAGGGATACAGCACTTAACTCTAGTAGCCCAGTGAACCCACGTTGGACTTCTGACTAACAAAAACTTTAACCTAATAAATTTGTGTTCTATCAGCAGTTATTTCTTATGGAAAACCAATACACTGACCATCTGAAGAGTCTCTCTCCATGCTTGGGAGTACCCTGAAAGAAGACAGCAAATCCATTGTAAGTGACTTGCTGTTGGGTTGCAAAATGACTAATACTTTGCCAGATCTCCTATTGTGCTTTGCCTATCAGGGAAAGAAGAGAGAGGACCAGGGCACGTGATCTGAAACCAGTGGGTCTGTTCTCATGTGGCCTTTAAATGGACACTGGAACATAAAACACCCCCTCTCCATCTTATCTCGTTTTTCTCTTTTACTTAAGTTTTTGACCCCTAAGAGCTGCATGCATATCCAGACTTTTGCTCAAGGAGGGACTTTGGAAAGTTCCAATTGATAAAAACAATATTTGCTTAGTTATTATCCTGCTCTTAAATTTACCCTCTAATTAGACAAAAGAAAGCCATCTCTTTATTGGATCCTATAACCTTAGCTAATTCATTGACCTGGCTTATTTCCTGTATAATTTCAAACCAGTGATTTTCCAGGCATCAAAGCAGAGTAGAGAGGCCTAATTAAATAATAGGTCTATGGTCACCTGCACTGGGTTTGTTAATGTGTGTGACTTTTTCTACACAGACTTATTAAAAATACTTCCTGCCTTACACTTGAAATTAAGGAGTCTAAGGAAGAGCAAACATCTAACAGTGCATTTACTATACATTATAATTTTATTTAAGCTAATTATATTGATTTTGGAATCAGAAAAAAAATCCGCAGGGTTGGGCTTTTTTTTTGGTAAATGTATTTATTTTTATTGTTGTTCAAGTACAGTTGTCTCTATTTTCCTCCCACCACTACCGTCCTCCCTACCCACACCCTCCTCCCACCCTCAATCCTATCCTCCTTTGACTTTGTCCATGGGTCTTTTATACATGTTCCTTGACAACCCTTCCCCTTCTTTCCCCCATTATCTCCAGCCCCCCTTCCCTTCAAGTGACTGTCAGTTTGGGTTTTTTTTTTAACGACTCTGGTTATATTTTGCTTGCTTGTTTGTTTTGTTGATTATGTTCCACTTACAGGTGAAATCAATAGCCAAGTGCTGGAAGCAATCTAAGTGCCCATCAGTAAATGAGTGGATCAAAAAACTATAGTACATTTACACAATGGAATACTACAGAACAGAATGAAAGAAGGAGCTCCTAACCTTTGCAACCATATGGGTGGAACTGGAGAGCATTATGCTAAGTGAAATAAGTCAGGTGGTGAAAGACAAATACCATATGATCTCACTTGTAAGTGGTTTTGTTTGTTTTAAAAGACTATTCTAAACAAGTTCAATTAGAGATATATAGGTTTTCTTGTTTTCATCTTAGATACTGAAATCATCTTTTTAAAAAGGTTTTTATTTCTTCCAAGGATGGTATACTTTTTAAGGGGAAGTTTTTGTGCCTGCTGTTATTCAAATCTTTTTTATCCTATGCTTTTTTCTCCTTCTTCTTGGCCATTAAATTGCAGAGAAAAGAGTTAAACATCTCCCATTAGTATGGTAGATTTGCTTATTTCTTCCAGGCTTTTGACAAATGCATTTTAGAGCTATTTTATTATATCATATAAATTTAGAAATCCTGTAATGCTTTTGTGAATTGATTCTTTTACCAGCTTCTAGTGACTTGTTTTTACCTCTAAATAATTCTTTGTCAAGAAAGTATATTTCATGTAATATTAATATATCTATACCAAGTCCCCTTTACTTAGTATTTGCATAATTTCTCATGTCATTTGTTTTAGGCATGTTTATAAGTACCATTGGCTTGACCTTTTAATAGGTTATATGGTGGCCTGTAAATTTTTGTCTTTTAACAAAATTTATATAGATCGTGATTACAGGTATATTTGAATTCTCATTTATTATACTATTTTATATTTTCTTTTAAATTTTATCTTTTCATGCTTCTTTTTATTTGACTTTACTTTTCATCTTTTCTTCTTTTGGATTGTGTGCATGTTTCTCTACTTCATTTTTTTCCTCTCTTGGTTGGGCAGTTATATGTCCTATCAAATATATCTTATTTCTGTTACTTCAATGGTTACCCTAGATAGGACCCTTATAGTTTAAATTTTTAATGACATATTATTTACATATAATCTAATACACATATCACAAGTGCACATCTTACTGGTTTTCCACAAAATGAACACACTTATGTAACCAGCATCTAGATTCAGAGAGAGAATCCCCTCATGCCCAGAAGACCTCTTCATGTAACCCAGAAAATTGAATACTTATCTAATATAGCTTAACATAGTTGAAAATTCAGCATAATTTTTTTGTTTCTCCAAAACAAAATAAGATTTGCCTTTAGAATATTTTACTTTCAATCTCTTCCTGATTTCTATACTATTGTTGTCAAGGATTTTCATTCAATTTCATTTTTTTAACTTCAATAATGTTCCATGACATATTTATCATTTTCTTAGTTTACCATTCTTTCTTGCATCTTAGATTTTTCAGGTATCATTTTTTTTCTTTCTGAAATTTATCTTTTGACATTTCTGTAGTACAAGTCTATTGGTAGAAATGTCTTCATTTTGTTTGTAAATTTCTTTAGTTAATTTTTTTCTTTCAAATTTATTTTTACTGGCTGTACAATTTTATGCTGACAGATTTTTTTGTTAGCATTTTGAAAAACTTTATTTCACAGTCCTGTACCTTCTATTGTCATTGGCATAGCAGCTATCTTTGTAATCATCATATATTTGTCTTTTTCCTTGGCTATTTAGATTTTTTAAAGAAAAATATAGGACTATGTAATTACTAGGATATATTTACATATAGGTTTTTCTTTATTTATCCTGCTCAGGATCAATGTACTTTCTAAATGTGAGAATTAATATAATTTTTTCATCAGTTCTAAACATCGCTCAGCTATTATTTCTTTAGATATTGCTTCTTAATTTTCTTTAAAGAAACTTGATCACATGTTAGGCCTTTCACCCTATCCTTTATCAACTGCCTCTCTGTGCCACATTTGCACATTTCTGGGTACTTTTGCTCAGATGTATTGTCCCATTCATAAAGTCTTATCTCAGATGTCTAATCTGCTGTTTTCTCCTTCCAAAGAATTCCTTATTTTAATTATGACAATTTTCTTCAGAAGTTCATTTGATTCTTTTCTTGCTCAGTTATGAATGTCTTTTATTTCATTATCATGTTTCCTTCTCTCTTATATCTGCACATTAATCAATCCTATTTATCTTATGTTCTGTTTCTGTTAATTCTATTATCTCCAGTCATTATCAGTCTGATTATGTTGTTTGTTGTTTTTCCTTGATGGTTACGTATTAACTTGTTTCCCATATGTGTGTTGACATTTGATTTGAGCTCATTTCTTTTATTATTATTTTTAATCCTTAATGGAGGACATGCATATTAATTTTAGAGAGAGGAAGGAAGAGAGAGGGGGAGAGAAACATTGGTGTGAGACAGAAACATCTATCGGTTGCCTCTCATGTGTACCCTGACCTGGGACTGAACCCTCAACCTAGATATGTACCCTGACAGAAAATTGAACCCATGACCTTCCATTTACAGGTTGATATTCCACCCACTGAGTCACGCTGGCCAGGAAAAGCTCATTTCTTTTAGAATTTCATCTCTGGGAATGCTTTGGATATTTCAGTTAAGTTAATGGTCCTCTGAAAAGGAAGTGCTTTTGTTTCTACCAGCTGATTGGGGTACTACCAACCCAGGAACATTTTACAGTCAGGCCTTAAATTATTTCAAGACACATGGGTCACATAAATTCTGCCCAGCGATTGTAGCTTATGGTCACATATTTTAAAGAATGTTTCTTTTAAAAAAATATTTTTAAAATTTTTTATCACATCTTTTATTGTTATTCTATTACAGCTATCCCAATTTTTCCCCCTTTGCCATCCTCAGCCTATCTCACCACCCACTCCCATGGTCGATTCCCACACAGTTATCCATGTCCATAGGTCATTCATACATGTTCTTTGTCTAGTTCCTTCCCCTTCTTTCCACCATTATTCCCCTCCCCCCTCCTTCCTGGTCACTGTCAGTCTGTTTCTCATTTCCATGCCTGTGGTTCTATTTGTTCATTATTTTGTTCATTAGAATCCTCTTACAGGTAAGATCATATGGTGTTTGTCTTTCACTGCCTGGCTTATTTCACTTAGCATAATCTCTAGTTCTATCCATGCTGTCACAAAAGGTAGGAGCTCCTTCTTTCCTTCCACTGCATAGTTATTATTAATGTTTCTTCACTGCCAAGACCAAGGCATGAGTGCATTACAACTCTCCATTATCTTGGCAAGGTTTCCCCCCCTAGTCTATACTCAGAGTTTTTGACATCAGAGATAACCACAGAGAAAATGTTGTCACCAGCATTGCTTGCTTCTTGGATTTGACTTTTCAAAGCATTATCTTATTTCTTCACCAGCGAGGCTCACCATGAATTTTAAAAAAATTTTAAAGATACAGTATTAAATGGTATAGATATTATTAACTAGGATTTCTCCTAGTAATCTATCACATTACTGCTGCATTTGTAAATATGTGTATGATCAAGCAGGTTATCTCTTTAGCCAACTGGAGTGTAATGCAGCTGGGGAACTTGCCTAAGATGTCACAAGTAAAGAATGAGCAAACTGAGATCTTCAGGAACCAGTTCCCCATTCATGATCGGTTGAAGATGATCCCAGAGATATTGACTCTCGCACTTACATTTTTCCTTTTTTAAAATTTATTTACTTTTTGTTGTTCAAGTACAGGTGTCTCCATTTTCCCAACACCACTTTGCCCTGATCCATCCAGACCCACCTCCCATCCTCGATCCTTTCTCCCATTTGGCTTCGTCCATGGGTCCTTTATGCATGTTCCTTGAACACCCCTCCCCTTCTTTTCCACCATTATTTTTCTCCCTCCTCCCCTCTGGTTACTGTCAGTTTGTTCTTTATTTCAGTGTTGCTGGTTATATTTTGCTTGCTTGTTTGATTTGTTGATTGGGTTCCTCTTA